>JAAAKQ030486615.1:11865-26057 GCA_010016005.3 Zanna intricata
GAGATAGTATATAGGACATAGTAATAGGACATTTTAATGTGCGCATTGCATTATAGGAGGAACGTGAATGAATTTATTTGTTTAAAATTTTTTGTTTTGTTTGCATATTGACAATTTTTTTTATATTTATGCGTTTTACCTTTTCTCAAAATTTTGTTTAGTTCATTAATAATTTTAAGAAATATAGCTTTTTGTTACAAATGTTTTGTCGTGGTATTGATGAAAGAAAGGCCTGTCTCGTAAAAGTTTACGTAATACCCTCATCCGTTTACCGTTGGTTTGATAACATGTAATAGCAAACTGATAACATTTATATATGCCGCAATGAAACTTAAAGCCTGGACTACGATGGCTAGTATGGTGCCTGTTATCCAAACGAAAAACATTCAGTTCAGTTTTTACACGCAGTAACAAATTACTCTCTCATAAATACAACTTTATTTTATTTTTTTTATTTATATAACTATTATTTTATGTTACAGGTTCGTATTATTCTCATTCATTCACAGTGTTTTGCCATTAGGGAAGGTCCTTTCACGGCTGCTGCCCTCCACCTTGCACTATCCTTTGCTAACCTCTTTGTGTTTCCCTTTTCATAATTCCATTCGTTCTTTGAAATCTTTTCATTTCTAGATAACTTTTAAATATTTGTTCGATTAAAACTACCAAATTCTTTTTATACACATTTAATTTTGTGTAAAATACCTTATAATACATTATATGAGTAATATAAAGTACAGGTGGCGTAAAAAATCTTGAGTTTGGTGCCACGGCAGTGACAGCCGCACTTCGAATCATTCTACTATCCTTTTAGGATAACGTTTGCCTCATTACCTATCAGCGAAGGGCCTTCGTAAGGTGTATTGTTTTGTTAGTTTTGAATCGTAGAAAACAATTTTTTGACATTTTAATCACCTCAATGTATAGCTAATATTTTAAACATTATTACATTTAAAAATTTAATTTTATATACACTATATGTATATTGCATTCCAGATGGTGAACTTGTGTTATTAATATATACATGTGATTCCTACTTTAAAAATGAGTCTAATATGCGCGTGTCTGTGTGTATTGTCGCGCGCGCGCGATTATTATATGTAACAGTAATAATAAAACTGAACGATTTTCTTTATAATTAGTGTAAAACTGATGAATGCATTGAGAATAGAATGGCTTTTCACTACGCTGAATGAATAAAAGAAATATTATTCCGTATAATTTGATACATCTAATCTTGGTTCATTTTTATTCAGTCTGATAAAAGCGGAGGCGTTACTTACGCTCTTACCTTGAAGTGGTGGTAGGTGGTTCTTGTATTCATGACTGGAAGGTCAAACTTGACAAATGGCGTGTACTCTGAACTGGGATGGAAGACTCCTTTCAACCCATCCCTTTTGCTTCACATTTGCTCGCTATCCCTTAATTAATGACATAGTCGTTGGCTTCTTCACCTATTCTCATGTGAGAACATCTTGTCGTTGTCAGGGATACAGTGCTATCAGTCGCCTCATTATCATCCACGCCTACCTCTTCTTGTATTACCCATCCGAGAATATGTTGCTATTGAGCCCGTAAGGGGGCTGAAGTATCTGACGGACTCAGTAATAACAGTCTAAGTTTTGATGGAATGGTCTGTTAAGTCACCTTTTGAAACTATATACTAAGTTCCCATAATTTATGTAAATTTGTTTAGTTGCGGATGGGGAAATGTTTTAAGTTATTTAGGCTCTTCAGTTGATTTAAACTCGTAAAAGTTTAAACAATTTGTAAGTTAATATACTTTGTTTATAGTATTATGCAATTTCAAATTTATTATCATTACACTATAACAAATTTAAATTATCTCCATTAATCATGCACGTTATTAATTATTGTTTTTATTATTTATTACTTATTGCATTACCATTAGCATTCGGTTTCGATTTTCTTTTCTTTTCCGTATATAGATTAAGATAATTCTTATAAAATTGTGATTTCAGATTATAATTTTTCACGTTTATACATCTGTTTTTCAAAACAAATAATTATTTCAAAATTATTGAAAAAAAAAGTTATAGTGATAATGATGTTTTAATGTATTAAAACTTTAACCCAAAATGATTGCTGAATATTGATTGGAATTTCTTAACCGAACACGTTTTCCAGATTCCTGAAATATATTATTTTTTATTTATTCGCATTTGAATACAAAAGAGGAGGTGGTAATATAGTTAATAATTACACGGAAAAACAGTTTCAATATATGAATTGTAAATAGCTCAAATGTTTTGAACATGAAACAAAACCTAAGTTAAGAAAAAAAAAACTTTCGGTAATCTCTGGAAAAGTCAATGTTTCTTTTGCTTTTTATTGTCTCTGTTTTATCAAAGATTCTTAAATCTTTAGAGTAGTACTTTCGTACCCGTTCGGGTGAAGAATAAATTATAAAAGCTTGATTGAAAAACAATGATTTACTCAGCGGATGTGTTGATATGGGACAAATCGAATTCTCCAACCAGTCAGACGGTTAAGTTTATTACAGTATTGAAAAATATGAATTATTTTCCCAAATATTAGAATAATTTTCTAACTTCCTTTGAAATTTTAATCAAGGATGTTTTGTTAAAACCTACTAGGCTTTCCAAACGGGTAAGTTAATCTTAAAAATTTTTTAAACTTTACCTTTTACGTGTAATAATTTGTATATTCACTTTTAAATATGATATATATTAGCAATCAAATTAGTTAGATGAGATATAGAGAAATATGAATTATTATTATTTATTGGTTTAGTTGGAAGGATGCCAGTAATAAAAACGATCTCAGTCCGCACTAAAAGCACAGCGCTGGTGATCTTAGTGTGAGGATATAATCTTTCTCCTTTCAATCATGCCGGTTTTATATTTACTCTTCTTGAACGATCGCTCTTCTCACAATGTCAAGTTCACTCAACCCAAATTTTCATACGGTATTCACTGCCTAAGTTCTTCCGCTCAGTTTATACTATTGAAATTATTTTTCTTCTGTTTTTCAGATCGTTGATTAGTTTTCATAAGTTATAAAAAGCAGAATGCAACGCTCAAGATCCATTTCTATTTTTCATATGAGAGACTTCTTTCTCTTTATGTAATTCATTAATTTATCTCTTCATTAATTCATTAATTTAAGTTGCTACCTTGAAACTAATAGGACAGTGACAGATGATTGCTTGGTAAAGACATTAGAATTTAACTTAATGTTCAGTTATTTAACCACGTTGGTTATATTACTGATAAAACAAGTAAGCAAGTAAAAGGTCTCCTGTTTGAGAACGTACATTTCCTTTTGATCCATATCGTTCAAGAAGAGGGTAGATTAAATGAAACTAAAGAAGTCTAATCCTGGACAAAAAGAAGAAGAATACATATTTATTATTATAATAACAAGTAAATATTCAGGTTTATATTAGGAAAAGTTTAGAGGCCTTTACTGACTAGGGGAACTTATCCGATAATTACTTCAGCTAGACATTTTGTGCGGCCAACTTAATCAGTCCTTAAGCATAGAACCGCTATCACATCATATTATTAAAACAGTGCAGCAATTCAATCAGTTTCCCACCGCGTTAGCATGATTCTGCTGGTGTCCGACCGAAACCTACAGAGTATTATCTTATAAAAAAGAATTAAAGATTAAGGATATTGAGAATGCATAGTATCTGAAATCAAAAAGTAGTATGGAAAGAATACAGAATAAAGATGAAAAAATATGAACGATTTTTTCTGAGGGAGAAAAAACCCAAATAAGTTCTCACCGCTCCTCTCTAGATGCTGCATTTCCATCCATAAGACAGTTTTTTCACGTGATCAGATTATCTTTATCCTGGATAGCAGCATCACATTTTTGATAAAAAAAATTTCAGTTTGCTCATATTTATTGCTTTTTTCTTGATAATTAACAACCTTCTATTAAGATCAGGATCAAATTTTCTTAAGGAAAACTCTGCTCGTAGAATTGCGTGAGTTGCGAAGAATGAACAACAGATTTTAAAAAATTTAAGTTTTATGTATCATAAATTTTATTTTAACGGTCTACTCAATCACTTCTCTAAATTTATAACATCAATCACGCCGGTTTTATATTTACTCTTCTTGAACGATCGCTTTTCTCACAATGTCAAGTTCACTTAATTATGTCACTATTGAAATTATTTTTCTTCTGTTTTCAGATCGCTGCTTAGAATTGCTGCTTAGATGTTATAAAGTAGCTGGTATTCTATAATAATTAGGGTTAACTTAGCCTTCTGATATAGAGCTTATGTAACCTGCGGCCAAGCTGAAAGCCCGTGACCAATAAAGGCATATTATTTTTTACAATATTTTATACTAAATTATGTATAATTTAGTGCATTAATATTTTTCCTGTGATCATAATATTTTTTGCCTTTTCGGAAACGGTATTTTAAAAGCATTTCTGCGCATGCGTTTTTTTTTTTTTTCAGTGTACAACCCATTCCTAACTTACTGAGTTTTGTGAGACATTAGCTATTATTTGTCTTTAGGCGCCCAATACATTCTTAAATAATACGAGAGATAGACTTCCATTATTATCGGTACCAGTTTTATTTGTTGTCTCAAATTAATTATTGGTTTTTAAATTTTAAAACTTTTTAATTTTAAACGATTCACGCTTTGTTATCTATTTATTTTTGATGATCTAAATATGTTTCTAATTCTCATAAACAGTAAATACGATACTAAATATTGTACTTTAATTTATTGTACGTTACTGTTCAACTTAAGGGAATGAAGAATATTTTACGTAATTTTTGTCTAAATGTAAGAACTTAAATTTATCTTGACAAAATAAAAGAGTTCTGATTTATAAAGTAAGTGTTAATTAAGTATATCTTATTTAACCAGTGCAGTTTTAAATGATCATAATCACATAAAAAAAAAATATATATATTTTAATAGGTCAATTTTTTCTATTTTTCGCTGTAAAAGAACTGAATTTACAGTACAGATTCACATAAAACATTAAAAATATCTTGTGATATTTATCTTAATTTCTTCATTTTTTAAATAATTGTTAATTAGTTGTTTCTTGTAGTTCTAGGATTATTTTTAACTTTAATTTGAGATTATTAAACAATTAATTAATTTGAGATTATAATTTGATGAATGCTGTTTATTATAATAGAACTGCTTGCGTTGATGTTAATATTTTAAATCGTAGATTACAATTAATTTGACTTATTAAGTCAGTTTTGAATGAATCAAATGTTAATTGTTTGAAGAAAAACTATGAAAGGTTATAAAATGAACCATGTTAAAAATTTAATTAAAAGATTTGTAATTAATTATAAGGTTTAAAAGTAAATCATCGGTGGTAAAATTCAACATTGCCTGTTATTATAACGTTTATCATCAGTGTCATTAAACATAATGATTCATCTAGTTATTATAATTCTTGTTTTCATTGATACCTTAACAGTCTCATTGATTTTTTTTTTTTTTATTACACAGAGCTTCTACCCGCAATGTGACGTTTGAAAAACTTTTTGGATTCCGCAGTGTTGCTGCAACTTATCCAATGTAAATCTGTGACCAGTATGAATGACTGAACATAGTCGAGATTGACATAATGATAGATTTTGTTGATTGATGAGCTGATCGTTATCATATTAATAATTCAAGTTTACCGTGTTAACTAAGCTAGTATGCTAGAGTAACATAAATCGTGCGTACTCTTTCTGTATCCTTCGAGCGATGTATTCATTGTACTTAAATTATAATGTGAAACATTTTTAACAAAATAAAAGATCTATAGAGTATTTAACTCAAACCTTTTCATTTTTGTCGTACTTTCATTCTGTTTCGCTGTATTACAACTTATTAAGTGACAATTCGGTGCTCCTCATTTCTCAAACAATATTTTTCCTTAGATTTTATTTTCTGCGCTTATATTGCATAATATCGATTCAGATTGATTACAGATAAATAAAAATTGATCTATTGAAGCCATTTTTCCAAATATTCCATTTTCTACGGTGTTGGTGATAAGTGATATCATTACCCTGTCCTTTTTTAGCTGGATGATCATAATTTTAATGAATAATTTGAACGTATTTTATATTTTGTTCTTTTCATATTTGTGAGATAATATGCAGATCAGCTTCAAGAACGTTTGACGAGTTCATTTAATTTAAATATAATTAAGCCTACCGTCGGAAAAATGTAAATTAGTTGTATTATGCAATTCAGGCAATTTATGAGTAATTAAAAGGTATTATATTCTGATCATTTTCAAGAGAACGACAAATAATTTGTGTATTTTGAGTTAGTACTTTTATTTAGTGTCTTTCAGAATGGAACGCAAAAACAAATGCGGTAATTGCAAATATTCTGCTGATTATTTTGTTTGAAACCTTAATTTTAATTAAAGAATGATAAAAAATATTGTTTTTAATAAAGTTTACAGTTGTAATATAAAGTTATTACTGTTTAAAAGTGTTTAAAATATTATTCTTTGTTATATATGATGGTTGTATGCATCGTTAGCCTTAGAAAAGAACAAAAGGATAACGAAATAACAGATTTCTCCTTTAGTGACTTTTAATAGAGAAGGAAGAGTAAACCTAAATTTAGCCTAGTCGTATATCTTTCTGCTTAGACCTTTGGGAGACATTTCGTTTGTAGTTTGGCAAGAGCTTCTCTTGCAAACCCTCTTTCATTTTACAGTCGATTATCGAAGATCAGAAGAGCTCTTTGCTTTGTACTAAACTTATATTCTGCACCTGCTACTTTTATTATAAAGCCTTGTAAACTGTAACCGGTAGAGATAAAATGTTTAAAATATTTTATTTTAGTTGTAAATTCATAAATTATATATTGTTTTTATAGAACCCAGTTGAATTTTATTCTTCACATTATTTCTTATATCCCTTGACATCGTGAATAAGTAAATTTATAGCATATCATCAGAAAAATCGAAAAATTTCATTTTACTGTGACTTTCGCTTTACTTTTAACGCTGTGCGGGGAAATAATTCCACTCTAGATCGTGTGTTAAAATTTTAATTTTAACTTAGTATGTTTGTAAGGAAGTATTTGCCGTTGTAAATATCTTTGGTGAAAAAGTATCTTGTGAGTATTAAATTTCAAAAGATATTTTTTTATATCACAAAAGACTAACAATAATGAATCGGGTAGATCAATACTAACTGTTACCTCTAATTTATCTTCCTTCCTACTTATAAATAATTCTAGAATAAGTGATAGAGTTGTAAGGTTAAAATCCTAGTAAAGATAAAAATTTTTATACGGATTTGAATACTAGATCGTGAATACCAGTGTTCTTTGTTGGTTGGGTTTCAATTAACCACACTTCTCCGAAGTGGTCGACCTGAGATTGTATAAGACTTCACTTCATTCTTATTTATACACATCATCCTCATTCATCCTCTAGAGTTAATACCTTACGGTAGTTCCGGAGGCTAAACAGATAAAGAGAGAGAGAATAAGTGATAAGGAGCTTTGTTGCTCTTTGAGGATATCACTTTGACATCATGAATATTATTATTTCACGATGTCGAACTTGTAAAAAAAAATCTGTTGGAAAAACTATGGTTTCTAAGGTTTCTTGAACCTTTATAGAATGAGTTTTAGTTGAAAACAGAATTACGCAGAGATTCTTTTTTACCGAAAAGCTGTGGTCTAAACAATCACCGGTTTGTTTTACATTCGGATTTATAATGTCCTCCTTTGATATTATAATTTTTTCCTTTTGTTATATTTAACATATTCTTGTTAGGTAAAAATTGGTTGCACGAAAATGAAAAATAATCCCTTTTATACCAAAATTATCACAGAAATTTATTTTTAAATTACTACGTTACGAAAAATTTAAGTTCATGTTCATAGCTTAAGAAAAGTTGTTAGTTTGCAGTAGAGCTTTATCCGTTATACTTTTCAGCCATTTACTAATTGGTAACTGCCATATAAAAAAAATATTTTCTTAACAGGTTCATAGGTAATTACCTCCATTAAATCAAACCGATGTTGCATCAGCTATACAAATCTCTCCACCCATATAAAATTGGCGAGCTGTGATTGGCATCCAAAGCGGAAACGAAGAGATAAACGAATAGAACAGGAGTAATATATTTGCTATTATGTAGAATAATCGAGAAAAATAATATCCTGACTGAAGGACCACAGCATGATACAAATAACGCTACCTCAAAGGGTGCCAACACAAGTCCATATGCAGGTAGGTACACAAGGTATCCATCCTATTACAAATTTCTGAGGAGATATAGGAACATCATGGGAACCCATTATGGGTTAACAATATGTTACTAAACGATGATTTTACGTTTATCTGCTAAATATTACGCATCATCATTTTTTTAATTTAAAAAAAATTAAATAGTCTGAAGAGAATAATTTCTTTCAGGAACGAGACTTCCTGAAGGAAAAATTTGTTTATAAACATAAACATATTGTGACATATTGACATAAACATATTGTGATGTGAATAAAAATTACAATTACTTTATCTATTTTTTAAGAAATTAGTTATGAATGGAGAATAAAATATCATAAAGTAGTAATTTTTTATCTTATCAGTATATATTTTTCTTAAAAGTAATTGCTGATAACTACATGTAAATATTGATCCTGCATCAGCAATTTCTTAAATGGATGTGAATAAAATACAAAAAATATTTATTACTATGAGAAATTACTTATTTTATTTTACGGCATTAATTTTTGGGTTAATTTTTAAGACATCTCCAGATTAATCTTATAAATATGGCTGAATTTATGAATTTTCAGAATAAAAAAAAAATAAAGAATTCGGCAATCTATCAGTCCAAGTGAATACAAGGAGGTGCTCTCCTTTGATGAAGGAACAGTTGACCATTTAAGCGAAAGTGAAATGTTTTTTCTTATAATAATGAGAAAAGAGGAAGACCCCTATCATCGAAACAGAAGATGGACATTTTTTTTCGGTACTTCGCCGTTCCTGGATTTCAGACTGGTGAAGAAGATTTCGGTGTTAACCGAACTACTGTTAGTAAAACTTTTCATTATGTGTTAAATAATGTAACGGCAAAAGGAAGTGATGGTATCTATTCCCCCAAAATTCAGATGAGCTGAACGAAGCCGGATTAAAATGGAATGCAAGGTTAAAATACCATATGTGATTGGGGTAGAAGACTGTACACAGAAATTAAAAATCATCTAACATCATCTCATCTACACAGTTAGAAATTAATAAACCATCACGATTCGGTGACTGTTACATAAATCGAAAGAGATTCGCGAGTATTAACCTCCAAGTTACATAGAGGAGAAAACTACTAGTGTTGATGCTTCATGGCCGTCTAGGATTCACGACAGTTGTATTTGGAGACGCAGCAGAACACTATAAGTAATGTCTTAACTTAATGGGGATGCTTGTCTCTTGAGTTATTATGTTCCATGAATGCTTACACTATTTATAAAGCCTCAGAATGTTGAAGAAGAAACTTACAATAGGCAAAAGAAAGAGTAGAGTAATTGATAAAGTATTTGGACAACTTAAGAAGCGTTTTCCATTGCTAGGAAACCTCATTCGAGTGAAGTTGAAAAAAGTTCCAAAGATTTTTCGATTGCGCTAAAATCTGTTTACAGACTTTTAAATAGATGATAAACAGATGAAAGACGACTAAGAAGTAATAATAATAAAGTAATAGATGAAGATAATGATCACTGTGAACGTACTTGAAATGAAACTAGGAATGATAAATCAGACGCACAAATTCGACGAAGAGGACAACAGAAGAGTATTGAACTAAGGCGTATAATTGGAGACGAATTAAATCATTTACTTTATTAACTTTTAGTTTTTTTTTTTTTACATACAACTACATATAATGCAAGTACATTACATTCATTTATTGTAATATACTTTATTTATTAAAAAATAAATAAATTTATTTATTTTTAAAATTAAATTTTTTAAAAACTTAAAAAAAAAATAAATTACAAAAATTTATGAACGTTTTTGAAAATATAATAAATGTGACAGTATATAATAAATAAAATTATAATAAAAATAAGTATCAATATACGGATGAAGCAAGGTAAGGTTGTGCAGGTGAATGGGTGTATGCATTTGCGCGTATGTGTTTGGATGGACGTGTGTTGAGTATTGTGTATGTTATTACACTCCGTGCACGCACACACGCAATAAACTTTAGTACCAATATTTATTTATATTTTATTATTTTCTTTTTATTTATTTGTTTATTTAGGTAGGAAATGTGAGAAGGAGAAAAAGTAATGTAAACATTTAATAAAAAACAAAATTAGTGATCAAATTTATTTCAAAAGCAAATAATCACCGATTTGAAATTGTTCCTCAGCTGTCAAACAGCTGCTGGAAGGCGCCAAAGAAGTACCGTTTTTTTGTTGCGGTAGCTTTCATTTGCTTTTCACTTCAGTTAACGCTAATAACTCCCGCTGCAGATTTATGTTCTCTCTTTTTATTTTCACTTGTTCTCTCTGCTTTTGCATTCTTATCAATTGTAATTGTTTATTGAGAACAAGTCTTTGTAATTCACTATTTGATAAAGCGGACGTTTCATCAGTATCGTTTGTTTTTCTTTTTAAATCTCTCTTAGTATTTTTATTGTCAGTTACGATGGTTTTCTGAGCTCTTCTTACGGGATGTGATTTTCATTTTCCTCTTTTATAACAGTAGTTATCGCACTGGGTACCTGTCTGAAAATGGGATCTTGAATTCTTTTAGAATGACTAGATAATGCCTTTACCACTTTTGTAACTTAATGGCTTTGTTCCCGGTTTTTCACTTGTCCGTCTTCTTTTTTTTTAATTCATGTTTCATGCTATTTAACTTTTTTTTTTGAAATTTTATCCTAAGAAATTTTTTTCCTTTAAATTGCTCATATAGTTTTAAAATGTTTGTCCAAGCTTTCTTTTTAGCAACTATTGTTTTAGCTGAAAAGATCTGTTTAGAACAACCGTATTGTTTTTTACTGCATTCACTAAATTTAGTCGGCGATCTTAGATCTGGGTTTTCATTTATTGCCTGTTAATTGTGTTTCGTGTTCATTGGTCGAAATGTTGATGATACAAAAGAGCTAACAGCAATTAACTTGTATTCAAAAATGATGATTTTGATGATAGAAATGACCGATAATCGTATACGTTTTTGAACAGGTTTGTCATGTAGGTTTATGTTTATTGAAACAATAAACATAATCAGTAAAATCTCTTAAGAAAAAGAAATCCTTAGACTGAAAGTGCACCACACAAAAATTCTTAAGGCTGCATGTAATTTCTTATAAGAAAACGTTTATTCAACAACTTTTAAGAGAATACTTATCTAAATCAGTAATTGCTTTTCTTAATAAGGTATTTCTGATAAGAAATCAGTTTCGTTTATTCACTCTAGCCGTAATATAAGCAATGTGTTCTTTATAATCATTTACTTTCTAAGTAATTATGTATTTCTAAGTATTATTTTTGCATCTGAAGCCTTTGCCTTAGTGACATATTTTATCTAGTTCTACAATATATCTCTTCGTTAAAGATAAGTATTTAACGTCCTAGTTTAATATTATATATGTTGTAATTAGCAAGTATTACAATAATTATTATTATGAAATATAATTAAAGGAATATTAATATAATTTTCTTAACATGGGCATTTTTTATTTTTTTATTTTAATATAATTTGTATAAACAATATATTTCCATTTATCAACAATTTCTTATGATGTATTATCCAAACGCTTTCAGAGTCATTACTCCATCTTCAGAGATTATTTAAAACTATTAATTTGTATCCATGCATATAGGTTGTTATGCGTAAGATTATAATTAAAATTGTTATTTTCATAACAGTCGGTCGTCATTAATTAAAATAAATTTTAAGTTAAGTAGAATAAAACTTCATGTCAGTGGGATGTTTACGACTGTTATATCGATACGAATTTTTTTACGTAAAAAGGTAATATATATTAAATTATGAAGGAAAAGTGTGTTTGATGACACATTTTTTTTGTAAAATTTTAACGCACGTAAACCTAAAATGCTTTTTTTTTTGCTTAAATAATAATAATTTTATAAATAGTAATTTCTAATAACACCAATCCAAGTAAGCATTAAAATTATATTTTTTATACCTGGATGATAACGTTTTCAGTCCTTACTGACAATAGTTGATGATTTTATCACAGTTGTAATTAAAAATTCTTTTGTTTAATTAAATTAAGTCCGATTTGATTCTGTCTTATAAATTGGCTAATTTAACTAGTGCAAGAAATCCTGCACGAACGATGCTTTTATAAGTTTTTTCGATATTACTGATAGCAAACCAGTAGATAATTGACGTATTCTCTATTTGATAAGAAATTTAGGCAAGGCCATATTCATATTCACCAGTTTTAAATGTAATTTTTTTCACTACAAAGCTGTTCGTCTATTGAATCCAAAAACTTAGGATTTTTTTTGTAAATCTATACATTTTTATCTAAAACCTTCCTGCTAAAATCCTTCATATGTTAAAATTGGATGTAAAACGCATCTATTGTGAGTTCATACATGTTGGGCTTTTTTCACCTAGCTATTACATATTATCGGGTTTCAGTAATACTTTAATAATGGAAGCGAATTACAGTTGTACATTTTATTTTACAGTGTTTTTTAAAATAATACAACCATAGACGATTAAAATAAACCATACTGGTTTAATTTTCCAGTGGCCATGTGTTGGCCAATTATTAAAGCTGACAGATGACAGAATTTGTTCATTACAGACAAAAACTAGCATATAAAATAGATTGAAAATACATTTCCCACATAACAGTTCATAACTGATCAATTATTAATTTTATTGATCAATACATTAAATAATTGATTTAGTTTTAATGTTTTTTTTAAAATTAAAATGGATTTTTAATAAATAAATAAATTAAACTTTTTCTATGTGCTTTTAACTCATTGAAAAAAAATTCTGGATTCTAGTTAATAACAAATAATCTAATCGTAGCATATTCACATTGAATGTAGTATAAATACATATAGTATTTTTTTATATAAAAAATAGCTGTGTTAAACTAGAAACTAACGTAACACGTTAGTTGAGTCAAAATTAAAAGAGAAATAAATAAAAAAATAAAACAAATTGATTAAATAAATTCCATTATGGAATTAAAATTAATGGAATATAGTATTACATTATAAACAGAATAAACAAATGTTATTATACAGAATGTAAAATAAATGAATTAAATCATTTTCAACGAAGAATTTCATAATTTTATCTCTGTAGCTAATTATTTGTACGTCATCATTTAGACAATTAATTATTAATCGTACAGTCGGACATTCTTATGATAATGTTAATTAAAATACGAATAATTGTCAGCATTTACTTTTTAATGTTTAGTTTATCGCTGTTTCCTTTTTGTAATTAACCGGAATTTAATTATAATAATTACTCGACAAAGATATGAAAGGAAAAGAGAATTCCGACTAAAACGAGTTATGTTTCATTCTCTTAAAAGACTTTACATTTATTTTTACAGAGATCGCTGTATTCGAACATAACTTTTTCCTGAATAATAGAGTAATCTTTGTAGTCATTTGTTTTTGAATGTAAAAAGTAGGAATTTACGGGATAGATATAGCTTTAGGTAAGTCCTTGGCGTTAAATAATCTAGAAATGATGCTCTAATGCCTGTAAAATGTATCAGAATGAAATATATTCCTTACCGCTGACTGGGTTAATTTCATAAATTTTTAATTAGTGTAAGCGCTAAAATAACGATAAGAAATTTTTTTTTTTAGCAAGGTAACGATAAAAATTTTATTTTGTAGCTGTATTTATAACTTGTAACAACTACTTCAAAAATTAACTACTTCGAGAACTACCTGCACTTTGAATGAGAAATTAATTTTAGAATTAATAAAACTAGTTGAAGAATATTATAATAATAATAATAATGATCGTGCCTATCATCGAATAAGCATGATCTGGTGTTATGAAAAGATAAAATTATCATTAATTTTTACAAGGTTAATTATTATTCAAGCTAACGTCTGAGTTTTTTTTTTAAGTGAGAAACGCTGAATTCTTATGTACTTGATTTTAATATAAACAATAATTAGATAAGGATTGCTTACAAATATATATATATATATATATATATA
>JAAAKQ030486615.1:26157-42394 GCA_010016005.3 Zanna intricata
CTTATGTACTTGATTTTAATATAAACAATAATTAGATAAGGATTGCTTACAAATATATATATATATATATATATATAACTATTATTATATTTTTAAACAATAGTATTATTTGATTATTAATAATTTTATCAAGAAAGTGTTGTTTTATATGAATTAAATTTCATTTAGCTTTTAATAAACTGTGTATTTCTAATGTGCACATTTTTCAGTATTAAATTCCTTAAGGTGAGACAATTAAAATCGGGTAAAGTTAAAAGAAATATAGCATTATGATTGCCATTAATATATACCAGAATATTTATCTGATAGAGCGCTATGTTGTATACATCGGTTGATGTACATGTGCTTAATCGTGATCCGGCATAATTTATTTTGATTAGTAAGGCATATTGAAGACGATCGAAGGATATAATGATAAGCTTTTAGAGAAAAATTCTGTCGGAAGACTGACATTTGTTTAGGACGTTTGGAAGCACAGAGAAAAAAGTCAGTTTGAATTCGAATTCGCAATATTTTTGCGGGATATTGTGCCGAGACCTCGTCAAGACGTTAGAATTTATTGTCGCGGGAGATGAATGACTAGGGACGAGAAGAGTATCGGTGGGCCTAAAGAAGGGTGGCTGTGGGTTTCGAGTGGGTTAGTATCGGTGGGGGTTAGAATTGTGACGGGCGGGCAGGTAGTGTCGTGCCTGCTGGTTGCCACTGCGGAATTACGGGGACGACGCGGACGGGACGAGCTTGCGCGGGACCTCGTGTCGATACGTCCTCCCATCAGTACGGCTAACTCCTCTCTATCCCCTTTGCCCTCAGCGATACCGACCATCCAGACTCTCTGAAACCTTATTCTGACACTGAATGCAGACTTACCCGTTTGCTGTTAACTAATATTACTCTTTACTCTATGCTTGTTTTGTATTTTTGGTTCGGGAAAGTGTTAAAAATAAAATTTTAATGAAACGTAACTTCTGTTGTAAGAAATTGTAGGATCTGATAAAACCAACACGTCAATTTTTAAACGATTTTATAGAATACATAATTAATAAACACTCGATTTTTTTTTATATTCATGTCAGAACAATATTATCTTGGACTTGTCTGTAAATTCATTTAAATATATTAATTTAAAAAAATTTGACAATAGTTATTTTAAATACATCTGATCATTGTCTGATATGTTAATACACATCTAATTTCTTTCAAAAAGCAAATAAAATATTATAAAATAATTTAAAATATTATTATTTGCGTCACTATTTTTTAAAGAAGTAAATTAAAAATTATTATTTGTTTTATTTATGTTTACGACATTTTTATGAACGCTGACCCACATACTGTATTCCGTTAAATTTTTCTTAATTTAATAACAAATAAGAATTAATTATACAATTACCAATTACAATGTAATCTTTACGGTATATGCAGTAGGGCTAATACTGCACAAAGGTGTACTGTAGTATATTTTATCTGTAATAAATATAAAAGTACACTCGTTGAAATAACCTTTTAAATATGCACCCTGTATTTTAATTTTATAAGATATATTAGTGGGAATTATCATTCATAGCGATATGTAAAACATATATTTAAATAAAGAATTGTGAATATAAGTTTCAAATATAGAATATTAATGGTCTTTGAATGCATTAAATTATTAACTTGAACTCAGGGTTTTAATAGTTGTACAACGATTAACAGTAACCCTTTGTTTCATTTGTCATTAACTCTTGTCGTATAAATATTTGTTTATGTTAAAATTAATATTGCAAGATGACATCTATTATATAATGGCCATTGTTTGATTATTTATAACATTTACACTGAGCAGTTTAAATAGAACTGGAAAAAAGAATTAGAATAAAGGTTTTTCTCACATCTTTACCCACATATTTGTTTTCCTTTTAATAATATTTTTATTTATCTCTACTCTTTACAAGTATAACTTATTTTTGATTTTTTCTACAACGTTATTATACAACATCATTAATTTACAATATTAATTTTTTATTTTATTTAATTCTCTTATTTATTTTTAAATTCATTCAAAAATTGGAGAATGTTCCTTCCCTCCTATATGGATTGTTTTTTTAAAATGTTTTTTTCATGTGTTTTTATTATTAAAAACACTCTTTACAATTTTATTATTATTATTTTTATAAAATCACCACATAAGCTTGAAGCGTGTGAGTGGGATATGAAAGTGGAATTTTGTAGCGTATTAAAAATGCTATGCCTGACTGGGATTCGTACCCGGGACCCACGATTGAAAAGCGACTAACTATTTATTTGTAATAGTTAGTCGCGCCACTAATTATTTATGTTAATAATATTACGTAATGTTACTTGATAATTTTACTTAATTTTATTTAGACAAAATTAAGAGTTAGTTAGTCATAACTTTGTTATGTAATACACATGTTATCAGTTGGTACTTACGGGCAAGTGTCAAGGACATTTCATTGCGACGGAGATAGCCGATGCGCGTGCTGTGGCTTTACGTATTGTTACGACTACTTACGACAATGCTAAATGTATGGTAGTGACATTTTGAATGCTGGACAAGTTGAATGTTGGACCTGGCAGAGCTACAGTAGTACAGCGATCTGAAAAGCGAAATATGACTGGTGTGTTTTGTGAAAATAAAACATACTAGTGTGTTTTACTTTCTTAGTGAAAATACAGTGTGTTTAATTGCGAGTGTTTAATGTAATTAAAAGTGTCTTAGAGATAAATGCAGTGCATTTTGTTTACTCAAAACACTTGATCTTAATATTAGTAATTGGCATTATTTTGATTTGAAGTTACATCCCTTTGTGTAAATGTGTATAGAGAAACGAAAGATTTTAAACATTTAAAATTCTTTCAAACGAAAAACATTTAAAGAGCAATGGGGATATCAATATTTCATGATGGAGCCAATTAATAAGGCGATTTGTATAATTCGCAAGAAACAATATTAGTCCTCAAAGAATACAATATAAAACGTCTTTATGAGACTAAACGTTCTCAGAATTACACCAAGTTTACAGGAAGCCTACGGTTAGAAAAATATGAATCTTTGAAACAAGGGTTGAAATCTCAGCAGTTGTCGTTTAAGAAAGTAAATAAACAAGAAGCAGCAACTCGTGCTAGTTTCAGTGTGGTTCATCCAGTAGCGAAACATGGGAAATAGTTTTCTGACGGCAAATTTAATTAAGGATTGCATGACTGCAACAGCTGAAGAAATGCGTCCAGAGAAAGCTTATTTACTTAAAAGTATCAGTTTGTCAGCAAACACTGTGGCTCGAAGAGCAGATGATACTGCAGAAAATATGTTAACTGATTTTCGGGCAAAAATCGACACTGAGAGTGGTTCTCTCTGGCCCTGGATGAGCCAACAGATGTTTCAGACACTGCTCAGGTGTTACTTTTTATTTGAGGCCTCTGATAATTAGCGCTAGTAAACTTGACCCATAACTGCAAACAATTGTCAGTTTAAAGTTACAGCTACATAAATCTCAGTAGTCATAATTATAATGTATAATCTTGTCATGTGTGAGTTATCTATGTACGTCAAGGTTTTAGGATAAATCTCCTATCATTAATTACAGTTAAAATATTACAGTTTCATTATATATATGTAATGATATCAGTATCTGTATATATACTGATATATATATATATATATATCAGTTACTGAATCTTAATCGGTCGTTAAATAAAAACATCTGATTATTATTTTGTATGATTTAGTTACATTGTAAATTTTACAATTTTAATCATGATAAACAATGGCTGACCGGATACCAGGCAAGTCCGTGGACCGGATTGGTGGTGCTTGCGGGCCGTACTTTGGAGACCTGTGATTTAAAGAAGTCATATCTTCAATTATTTGATCATCCTCATCTTTAAATTGTTGATTATATAGAATCAATACTCATCTACATATCTTTTATATACTAAAATTTGTTGTTTATTAAATATAAGATAAAGTACCTAACACTGTTTTCTAATCCATTCATGAAAGTATTGCCTCAAATAGCTGAAAATGGTGATTCCATGATGAGATCTTTCCTTTGCTGTTAATATTTGTTATTAAATTCGAAGTAATTGTATTTAATAAATAATTTTAATACATTTGTAATTTCGTGTATTATGTTATTGTGAATTTTTAATTCGATTAAGGTATTATTAATTATATTAATAGTTTAATTGGAATTAATATTAGTATACATGTCTTTTATGTCTAATGTTATGAGTTTGGTTGTGACATTTATATTATGTGACATATATTTATATTAATTGTATCCAATAATTCGTATCCATTTTTTAGATTATGTTTATAATCAGTTTTAATATATTTAAAAAAAATATTAGGTAGAAATTTGCTTAATGTTACGTAGCTGAATTTATTAATTGTCTCATAGGCATATCAGGTTTATGAATTTTAGGAAGTGTTTTTAATGTAGGTGCTTTTGTATTAGTTTGAAATTTCGTTTAATGTATTCATCCTTGAATAAATATTTGAAATTTTTAAATGTTTGAAACGATATCTCTTTTAATTTTGTTTCTTAACAAAAACCTTAATTTCTTTGAATTTAATTTATTTCATCACAATATACATAACAATTGTGACCTTACTGGCATGATGTATAATTTCACTTTATTTTAACTCCTCGACAATCAATTATTATAGATATTTTAAAATTTTATTTCATTAAAATTACTGATGTATGAAGTAAACATTCCTGAAGTATATTACCATAGTTTCTGAGGATGTGAGGATGGAGTAGAAATCTCCGAAAACGCTTAAACATAGTTTCTGTTAATGAAAGTTGGTTAGTGGAAAATATAATTACATAAATATTTATGTACTGTTACAGACCATGCTTAATAAAATTAATCTAAATATAATTGTTTTTTATTTGAAAGTAATAGTCGAAGGTTAATAAATAATCGAATGGTTATTTAAAAAAAGGAAGGACTAATTCCTTTTTTGGTTTTTTTAAAATCTGTTTTGTTATTATTCTGTTCACGATTTCAATTAATAAACACCACATTAAGTATAATTTTTGATAAGAAGAGAAGTAATCGAGAGAGAAAAATTGATAAATAGAGAAGAAACCTGTTAGTAAAATTACAATAAAACTGTAATATAATAATAAATTTTCCTTATACGCCTGGAAAAAATTATTCGTTCTGTTCTAAAAAAATGAAATTCTTTTTCCTGTAATTTTAAATTTTCCTGACTGGCAATGTAGTGGTTGTTAGTTTGGTTTCTTTGTTGATGCGCTGGGTTTCAGTTTTAATGTCAGGATTAATTTTAAGCAAAAGCTACATCAATACGCAAATTTAGCGTATTGTTGTTATGAACTCTACGTAATTTTAACATAGTCAAAAATATGATTATGTGTCCCGAATATCAGAACAGATAGTAAGTGAGAGTATTCAAAAAACTAATACTAGTTAATGATTTCTGTTTTATCTGTCGCAAAAAAATAAAATAAAACTCTTGTAACTGATTTTTATTGATTTTTTTTGTTGACTTATTACGCTTTTTACATGAGTTATAACTTTCCCGGGGCTTAAATCTTCGGTTTATAATAAATTATTGTAAAATATCGTTAATTGCCTTATTTTATTCCCGTGACAATTTTCTACTAACATTACTATTTTATCGAGGAATGTTAAAAAAAAAAAACACATGTTATTTTTGTTACGGTGAGGAAGAAAATGTTTATAGTTAATAATATCGACCATTATTATGATAGAGTGAAATTGGTTAATTTTATTAGATATTTGTGTCATTACGGCGATATCTGGTCATTTTTTTTTAAAGAACGTTATTATCTGGCTCCTTGTCTTTTTTTCTCTCCACCTGCTCAAGAGTCGTATTAAGTATAACTTACCTCTATTTGGAGGGGGGTGATGATACCATCATCTCAAACTATCAGGGCAGCAACGTCGTTCCCAACGTCCCACTCAGGCAGCCAACGTTCCACTCGGTCTTGCATGCCTTGTATCTAATGGGGGAACCCCCGAAGAGGACCCCCACCGGGACTGCGGGATCTTTAGGTCCACCCTAAGGCTAGATGTCTTTATGACATCGAGCCTTGATTATAACCATTGTCATACCCTACATCTCCCCTGGAGCCGCCAGCTGTTCTTCGGAACCGGCACACCTAGGCTTGACATGTGCTATAGGCTATAGGCATGCTGGCCCTCGCAGCTGGGGCTATCCAACCGTCCCTACGCTAATGCCCCTCCTTCTGTGCTCCGCATTCTCGGACTGAACCTCCAAAACACTGAACCGATCCCTCACTGCTACGGAAGTTCAGTCCCAGGCTTTTCTCTTACGAGTTAGCATACACGCTATCGTAGATTAGCAAGTCTACGATAGCATGTAGTCTATTTGGTTATTCTCTCCCTCTTCTCTTTGGTTATTCTTCATTTTTTTTTGTGATTACATTAAATAATGAAACGCAATAAATAAAGAAAACAAATTGGAATAAAATAAGACAATTTTTGTTTGTTTAATACATATTTTAATGAATATTTTAACATTAAAACTCTCAACAAATTTGTAATGCTTGGACGATCGTAAAAATATCCAATCATTAAAAATGTTACTTAGTCCAATACTTTTACGAATTAATTGTTGAATTTTTTCGTACGCGTAAGGCACTTAAGTAGTGAAATTATTATATTTATATGTCATATGGAGGTTTGAGATTCTTTAAACGTACTATTGTAAAACTGATTATATCTTTTGAATTTTTATTTCGTTGTTCTGCTTTTACTTTCATTGCAGTAGAATAATATTTACTATCTTAAAGTATATTCATTTTAAGAAAATCCCTTAAATAGAAAATTTATGGGCGCTACGACAGATATCATTATCATAAATAATATTTTTGTTTTGAACATAAATTGCGAATATTCTTTCTTTTTTTTACTGAAGAAAAACTACGATGTTTCTCATTATTTAAGAAAGAAGAAACAAAGAGCTCAGTATTTGTGTCAACGAAATAAATGGTAGTTTTACAAGTACTTTGAGAATTTTACTTTAGTAACATTAATATACATGACTGATTGTTATGTGAATATTACATCCCACCAATATTTTGTATAAATAAGTAAATATATTTTTTTATTATTAATTTTTTTTTAACTTTGAAACTCTTTTTCTTTCTAGAAACATAGTCATAATCTTTTTCTCGAAAATTGATTACGAATCTCTTTCATCAAAAGATGCTGTCAATCGATTAAAAAAAGAAAATATTAACGGAAACAATGTAATTAAAGAGGTGGGTTGGACTGACGTTTCATCGAATTGAAACTACTGATTTTACTTTATGAGTTTACTGATAACTCATAGTTTATAGTTAAATAATATTTTAGTTATCGACACAAAAACTAATCCTTTTCTCTTTTTACAAGAATCAGAGTAATCCATAAAATTTATAATCTGTCGCTATTTTTCAAACGTTACATATAAAAATGATGTTCATATAAATAATAAAATTAACTTCTTTTCTTTCTTTTTTTTCTTTCTTTCTCGGCCGCCGAAGATGGACTCGCAACTAAACATTAACACAGCTTCAAAGGTAAGATTATCTCAAACTACCTCACCCGGCTAACGCCGCTCCCAAGGCACCGGTCCTAGAGCAAGGGGCTCGGTCCTAGAACGCCATGCCTTTAGCGAGAGACCCTCGAAGAGATCTCTTCGCCTGGGCTTCGGTCTTGATGCCATGCCTCTAATAAGGAGCCCCAAAAGAGATCTCCACCAGAACTACTATCTTACATTTCCCCCCAGTGCTCAATGTAATGGAGTCGCCACCCATTCATCAATAGTGGGACGCCGGAGCCTTCCACCCCTCCCGGACCGAGATGTCCCACGCAGGAACCACGTCTTCACTGTGGAGGAGAAGCTTTTGAGCCCCTCTCCAGGGTGCATGCCCATGCATGTTGCATGAAGGACATCGAGCCTCCCACCGGCAGTCCTTCCGCATATGGCCGACTTCTCCACAGTTGCAGCACTGCCCGCTGGGATCCGGGCCACTACTAGATCTTTAAAAGTGGTCCTCCACCACCCTAAAGCCACCTATCCTATTCGAATTTGGCCATCAGCCAACAACTTGTTGGGAAGAATGGGTGGCACTGCCACCAGTGTTCCCCCAAAGGGCGGCCGCATGGACATTATGTCCAGTGTCATCGCCTCTCCCGTGATCGTACGAAAGTCCTTGATAAAGTGTTCTTGGGTGGTGAGTCCATCCACATCCTTACCAAGACGTAGACCTTTCTTTCCAGCTTTTGTTCCCTTGGAGTTTGAGTATCACTTGTCATTGCCCATTTTCTCATCTGACCTCATTAACATAGGTAGGCTGCGTCTACACGCCTGACTTCTTCAGTCTCCGTTTCAATTGGACTGTCACGCTAACTGCTGTCAAAGCAAACCTTCCTAATCACCACAGATTTTGTTTTCCATAACTCCCCCCGCGGAGGTAAAAAACCATTACCGGGAGTATTTTATCGTGATTGCCATCTGATAAGACCAAATTCACAAAAACCAGAAAGACATTTTTTTTTTTTTTTTTTATAAAAATATTTTACAAGACCAATATGTAAACAAACTATCAACTGTATTAACAAACCCGTAGCAACGTTTGACTAAGTTAAAAAATTATAAAAAGAAAAAAAATATTTTAACTGTTACGAGCCAAAAAACAATAAATCGTAATTATATTGGACTAACACACACAAAAAAAGGAAAGAAAAACCACAAAATTTGCACAAAACCAGAAAAAAATTTTTATCAAATAGAAAAAGTTCAAAACGTAAACTACTACAGCTGTATTGTACAGTACTGTTTTAGTACTTGTAGGCGTAACAAATTGCCTGGCATCGCAGGCCACTAGAAAATAACACACCCAAATTTGAAAATCAATCGACAAACTATCCACAAAACAGCAAAAACTAATGAAACGCAAACACAAACTAGTCTTTAACAAATTTTAAAAAACACAGTCACGCGAGACGAACTGAAACTTGAACCACTAAAACGAAAGTCATGCAAACAAAAAAAATCGAATCAACATTCACATAAACGAACAAAAACAACGAAAAGAACCATTACGAACACAACGAACCAAAAACACAAACACGGCTGTAAAACCCCGAGCTCGGGAAAGCACGTTCGTCCTCGTTCGAAGTGTACAACAAACCCGTGCAATAAAATTAACTGAATAAAATAAATTACACATGCGAGTGGTTACTATACTTATATCGGTATCGAGAATACTTTTTTTAAAATAAAAGTTGAGATTTTTCCTACTATAATCAACTTACTTATATAATTACTTACTTTTTTAATTAAACAGATAGGATTTTAAAAGAAAAGTTTTATTATTACTCCTGTTAAACAAGCAATTTTTTTTAATATCCATTGATTTAATTTAGGTAAGAAATTATTTTAAGATATTTATTTAATTAAAAACTACTCGAATAGAGATATTGTAAGTTAATTAACTAAATATTATATTTTAAACACGTTTAATCATGTATAACTACGTACACTGTGCAGTAAAGGTTTTCACCATCAAAACTCTCTATTTAAAAATAAAAAAATAGATTTGAAAATAATTTTTAACCACCTTTTTTTTTTAAAGCGTTTTCAACTTAGGAAAACAATATTTTTATCGGTTTGTATTTGTTTCGTTCTAGCCTTTTTTTTGATAATTGTTTAAATTTTTTTTATTGTATTAAAACATCAACTAAAAAAACAAAGTAAATAAAAAAAAGTAGGTCGGAAAGTGGAAACGGTAATAAATATTAAAAAAAAAAATATTATAAGGACTAAAAAACACGACTGCCAAAAATATAGTGTATGGAATAAAGGACTAAAAATCGTTACACAGTATTTAATTAAATAAAATAATGGATGACCTCAACTTTCAGGCAGTTTTAGTTTGTTTAAACATATTTTTCGTGATGTAGAAATAGCAGGCGTTTAAGGTTGTCTAATGATTAAGTACTCAACAGATCATAAATTGATAAGAAAATTTTGCTAGTTCAACTAAAATATTCAAATACTGTTGGGAGGCTCTTTAATATAGAGTACTTACCATTCAGTGATCTTTAATATAGGACGATTGCTATTCAGAAAACCTGACTTCATTTAAATATTTTGAGTTTCTTGAGAGACTTTTTATCGTGCGGATGACAAACAATTTTCTGGAATCCAAATAACTAATGTCTAAACTCTCCGATTGTCTCACACGACTGAGTACTACGTAGGACTGGCCCTTGGAAAAAATGTGAGTGCTCAGATGTACGACAGTTCTATCTACAGGGTGAGTCAGTTCACCCTGTAAGGTAAGGAAGCCCCTTGTGGTTTATGCCCAGCACAATATTAGAGGCAGCATACGCCGATCCACTTTGCCCAGTCACCCTAAAGCATCAAATTCAATTATAGTAGAATTTGACAATAGCAGAATTTGAGGATCGTCAACAATAGTCGACGATCTTCAATCCGACAGCACTACCTCTAATCGTACTGTCATCAAACTCTAAAAATTCCGTTTGTGGGAGTTTGCTAGGCTCAATCTAGTCTCAGCTAGCGTAGGCCGCTGGATTTTACTGAGTATCAGTTAATTTTTTCTGGTTTAGTTCCATCGTGATTTTGTATTATACTAGAAGATACTCCGTTTGAATTTTGAAAATCGAACAATTTTTTGCAGAGATATTATAAGAGAAAGACATTGCATCCCCCAAAATAGCGCCCCAGGGGATCTACCTTTTTTACCAGTTGATGGAGATGATTTGTCTCGCCTCGAACGAGGTGCTCTCATCACCTAACAACTTTAGCGTAACACACAGTCCCCACGGAAAGCCGCATTATTATTATTACTATTATTATTAACAGAAATTTTTATTAAACATAAATCTTTTTAAATTTATTTAATATTGTTTTATGTAACGTGACTCAGTGATCTCTGTCACTGTGAAACCCAGTTATCACAGTGACAGTTATCAACAGCTCGCAGTTCTTAGTTCATAATTCAATTCATTAAAGGTTGTGCTTCAACCGGCAAATAATCATTACTACTACTACTACTATTACAACATACGCGCGCGCGCACAGAGAGAGAGAGAGACATCCACAGAAAGACATATATATATAAAGCACCTACGACACTTCCGGTAACATTAAAGATTCCAACGCGGGGTCACGTTTAATTTGGTTGGGCAGTCGTATAATAAAATATCAAAAATTTAATGTTTACAAATATTACGTTACGAGGAGTGCTTTTATCGTTTTTTTTTCGAAAATAATTTCTTCTGTATTATTTCCAATTGTATTTTAAAAGATATCACTACCCTAAAAGTTAAACGTAAAAAACATGCCTGAGTGAATTTTTCATTCAGTTTAATCCCAGAAATGAGTGTAATATATTTAGGGTGCATGTATATATGTATGTATGTATGCTTGTTCCACCGTAGCAGCTCAACGACTGAACCGATTTAGATTTATGACCCCGTGGTGGAATCCTTACGTTACCGAGAGTGTAAAGGTTGTATAAATGTATATATGTGTAAATAAATTTAAAAACAAAATTATACTACATTCTATACACAAAATTGTCCTGCACACTCTTCAATTATCCGACATTAATAATTATCTTGTATTGAGAGCAGTGTTTGTCAGCCATATTTTTTTTGGCAGTCGTGTTTTTAATATTTATCTCTTGTTTTTACTTTATCTTCCACGCAACTCATTGAATTAAAAAAAGTATAAAATGATAATACCATCATCTTCTTAAAGATATTCTACTTCTCTACCAGTTTTGATGATTTTCAAGAGAATTTCCTGAATATATATTTTTATAGAGGATGATACACATATCCGAATACAGGGAATTTTGACATTTTTTAATAAAAGTTAAAAATGTATTTTCGTGACCGATTTGTTACTTTTTTTTTACCAATCCGATAATGATCAGTATGCTTCCTCTGTTAAATGACTTTGCTGAGAAGACAAGTTAGGGAATGTACAATATCTTTATCGTAACTAAAAAAAAAATTACTATTTATTATTTCTATCAATTAAATTACTAATATTGTATATCTAAATTTTTTTTTTTTAATACAAATTGTATAATATTTCTTATACACTTGTGGGATATTTAATATCTTACGTTACAATCTTTATTTTAATCCTAAAACGAGAGTGAAAAATAAGAATATGAACTAGCTAGCAAATATTTTGAGCTTAAAAAAAGTTTTACCCGTCAAGACTATTTTTCATAAAAGACTCTGAACATTATACTGGCGCGATTTTGCCAACACGAAATGAGCTATAAAGTTTTCTTTCTACGTGATTCTTATCTCAGGAAATAGATATTACAGAAGATTAATAGGCTACATAAATCCAATTTCTTAAAAATAAAGTATCTTTATCACGTTTTATATTAGTTACATATTGGCCGTTTATTAAAATCTTTCTAATATTTTGTTTTAAATAACACTGATAAACATAATTTTTGTTCCCAACATGCGATTCACGATTTTAATCTGTTTTTTTGATGATGAAAACGAATATGAACTCAGAATCTTTCTATCACCCAGAATTTTTGAAAAATTTTTTTATTTTAATTAAAGGATTTTTTTTCCTCTTTCAACGTACAGTTAACATTTTAAGCTGCTGTATTGTATTTTATTAGCTCATTATTTTTTATTTTTTAACTTTGTTAAGATAATTTCTAAGCTATAAATAAACAATACTAGACAAAGAATTAAATCATATCATAGTCACATATTATGACATCATATCTAATACTGAAGAGTGAGCCTTCATGGACAAGATCAATCATGTCAGTGCAGGTCAAAACATGCAATTGAAAACATACCTGTGTTGTTTATATTAAGCACCGGATTTAGGAATGAATTAATTTTGTTTAGTCTTATTGCTGCCATTTGTTATGTATGAGGTGAGTTTACCGTAAAATCAGATAGAAAAACCATTACTCCTTTAATTAAAAAAGTGTATTAATTGTACTTTTAGTGTAAAATTTGTGATCAGGACGTGGGTTCCTCAAATAGTACACTAATTGTTCTGTGTATTTAAGAGTTAATGAAAGGTACACGAAGGTTTTGCCGTTTGGTGTACCTATGGTTTCGCGTGAACCAAAGGATCTTGTAACCTATTGCTATTTTTGTTTAACAACTGTGTCTGGAATTTCTAAAAAACATACTATAAAATACCTTTCATTGCAATCAGCAATTAGGCCTGTACATCATAGTGTAATTATTCCGGTTTTTGAGCCGCCTGTAAATGTATGTTTGGAAAGCAGTGATGAAGAATCAGGCAGTGCTGAAGAATACAACAATGATTTTGATTTTGAATAATCTTCCGATAAGCCACATCTTATATCACAAGGTAGATTAAATCTCCAATCAAGTGAGATCAAACTGAACTGATATCAAGACATCTAATTATCAGGACTGCAAGGTTGGAATTTACTTAAAAAATAATACAAACATTTCGGCCTTTCGAAACCGACAAAAAGAACTTTGTCGGTACTTTTTTGATGAAAATAATTTGGTTTATTGCACAAATATTGAAGAGATTATGCTACACTTAGGACAAGTTCATAAACCTGAGGACTGGCACCTTTTAATAGATTTGTCCAAATATAGTTTAAATGTTGTTCTGCTACACAAAGGTAACAAATATCCTTCGATACCAATTGCTTAAGGTATTAATTTGAAAGAGACATACAATGTGATGAAAGACGTTCTTGAAAAAATAAATTATAAAAAACATAGCTGGAACATATGATTGATTTTATTGGACATATGAGGTGATTTTAAAAAGTCACAGTTATTTTGTTAGGTATGCACTTAGGCTATACTAGTACATGTGTTTTATTTGCTAATGGGACAGTGAAGTTAGGAATAAACATTATTTTACCAAAGAGTGAAAGAAACGAGACAACTCCAAATGGGAAAAATATTATTCATGAGCCCTTAGTTGAACCCAAAAAAAGTTTTTATTCTCTCCTTATCGAGGTAGGCCTAATGAAAAATTTTTTAAAAGCAATGAAGAAGGATAGTCCCAGATTTTTGTAAATCAGGCAGATAATTCCTTAAGTAAGTGAAGGAAAAATTGAAGAAGTATTATTTGTTGGTCTTCTAATAAGAAAGTTGGTCATAGTGATGTATTTAATTCAATGTTATATAAAGTAGTAAGTGCAGCTTGGGCTTCATTTAAAGACGTTTGCAAAAGTTTTCTCGGCAAAAAAATCCGACAATTACCACGATATTGTTAATCAACTTCTTACTTTATACACAGCTATGGGATGTAATATGTCTTTGAAACTACATTTCCTCCGATTACATCGGGATTTTTTCCTTGACAACCTCGGACACGTAACTGACGAACACTTTGAACGTTTCCACAAAGACATTTTGGTGATGGAACATCGCTATAAAGGGGAATGAAATACTATTTCGCTAGCCGTTTACTATTGGACATTAATTCGGGATGTGCCTGAGGCTATTTATAAAGGAAAACCATCAGCAAAATTATTCTAACACAGGCAATACAAAATTATTAATTTTACAGATTTTAATTATATTTTCCCTTAATTTTTTTTTAAGCGTAATTTATTTAAAACTAAGAGTGATAGAAAAATTGTATATACTGATCTGTAATATACGCAAGAAAACAATTCCAGAAATGTTATCATACTTAAAGAAACATTAAACAAAATTTTTTTTCTATCAGTGTAATCTATGAATCGTGTAACGTCGGCAGAATATTGAACGTTTTATTTTTTTATTTTTTGGAAGTACTCGTATATTTCATATTTGCTCATGTAATTCCTCAGTTAATAATGTTATCTAGATTATTCTCGAGATTACTTTTATAATTGAGCCTCAAGCCGTTACTGGATTTCTGTCAGTACCAAAAGTTATTGCTTTATATATTTCTGAAAACCTATTAAATGCTTTATAGAAAAAATTTAATTTTTATCTTTTCCAACATTGAACGAGTATAGAAAACGTAATCAGAGGTTACGAGATATTAATTGACAGCATAGATAATAATTTGCTTGCAGCGATTTCTTCATACTTTAATAAACTTGATCTAAAATGGGAACAATGTTGTGTTTTTAGTATTTTAACGTAATAGAAATACAAATTACCTCTATCCGTGCTACTAGCAATTTCATCTTACAAAAAAAAGAAGATTTTTTTGAAACCTTATGTTGAAAAATATTAAATATTAATATTTTTTATTGCACCAGTGATAATATTAGTTAGCTAATTAATAAATATTAATTCTCGACCAACTTTTTTTAGTGTTTGACTTGAGAAAGCATATAAACTATGCGAAAGGCAATAAACTATTAATAAAGTAATTAAAACAAGAAAGAAGTTATTATCCACCTTACCAGCAAACAAAGATCACATCTCAAGATCTTTCGGTTTATTTAAATCATCATCAGGAGATTAAAAAATATTAAAATAAGTAAAAAATTAAAATGAGCGTACAGTTATGACTGATTGTCAGTAGTATTCTGAAAATAATACATTGAATTTTGGTGAGATAAAATAGAGGACATATTTAAATAATTTATTTTCTATAAAAAATTGTTTTTCATTAATTATGTGAAAATTTTCTGAATTATGTGTATTAAAATAATTATACGAAATATCTAAAATTTTTATAAAAGTATTTTGATTGTATGTATGACCATTATCTAAGATATGTTTGGCAAAATTAGAATTTTCTAATGCCTCTATTTCTTATAACGATGAACCGATTTTTTTCGTATCCCTTTTATAGGATTGGGTAAAATAAAAATTATCTCAAGAAAAATGATAGCATGAACCTTAATTCAATCAAACAAAAAAGAAACAGTTTCATAATGACATTTAATAATATGTATTAATATTAATAATATGATTATTAAATAATAATACATTAAATTAAATTAGTACTTACAGTACTGCAGCACTATGTAATACTATACAGTATAGTACGAAATTGTAGTTGTATGCATTGTACTCGTAACTGTTTGCTATTCTACAACATATGCTGGCCAACAATTAATTTTGGCGCTGCATAGTATTGTGTAGTTCTATATTTTACTGTTTTTTTTTTGTCTATATTCAGTGGTGCATCTACATTATTTCTACTACATTTCATTACTTTCGTTTTGTTCTTGTTTATTTTCATGCAGTAGTTGTTGCG
>JAAAKQ030486616.1:0-18594 GCA_010016005.3 Zanna intricata
ATGTTGCATATTTTGGAGTCAGACCAAGACAAATCTTGGGCTCTCATAAATTAGGTTGTTCATTATGTGTTGAAGTGCTTCACCCACCGGTGGTCACAAAGAAAAAAAAGAAGTCTTTTCACTTTGGATTGTGCATGGTTTGGAGAAAACCAACCTATCATAGCAATGGTTGTTACTTTTTTCATGTATAATATAGGGGTTCAGTTAAAAAAAAAAAAAAAAAGGTCTTATTTACCCAAACCTTCAATCAGTGATATGTTCTGCACCAGGGACCAGTAAAAGAGGGAGTTACTATTCCTTCATCACCAGATAAATTAGATAATATATGTGATGAAGAAATTGTTTCACTGGTACGTGCTAATGAACTGGATGCTGAAAATGGTGTTTATGATCCTGGTTTAATTGGATTATAATCCTGGATGATTAACAAAAACTGTTGGAGCAAGTCAGATTAAATGATTTGGTGAGGGACTTAAACCTTCCAAAAAACTCTTGCTAAAATTTTTGGCTCCTGGAAAAAATTTGTTAGCTCCTGGCGCTACTTTTTAGTGGTTCAGGAACAGAGAAAAAGATGTTCATTGTTTTTCTCAAGGCAATGCATTATGTTCACTATGATGATATACCTGGACTCAATGTCAAATTGTACGATGTCAATGTGAACGATTCCACATTGACTACAAGGTTTCTGGAGGAGTCTGTTCAATGATTCATCTAAAAGGAGTCTTAAGTTCTTCTACAAAATGGAAGTTAGTACACTTACCACTGGGGCATTCTGTTCATTTGAAAGATTGTTATGAAAATCTTCAGTTACTTAAAATTAAACTTTAGTGTAAGGATCAAATTTGGACAATTTATGGAAATTTAATGGTACTTTAAGTGTTACTTGGATAACAGAGCGGTTATACCAAATATTCATGTTTTTTTTGTACGTGTGGGATGGTTATGATAGAAAGCAGCACTATAACAAAAAAGAATGGCTATCAAGTTAGACCTTAAAATTTGGTTTGAAAAATATTGAAAGAAAAGTTTAGTACAGCCAAGTTTTGCTTCCTCCTTTACTTATGAAAAAAGGGTTAATGAAACAATTGTGAAGGCATTAAAAAAAGACTGAGAGTGGTTCAAGCATCTTTTCATTCATTTTCCATGTTTATCAGAAACCAAAGAAGAGGATGTTTTTGCTGGGCTGGACTTTTAAGTGAAGCTGATGAAAGATGAAATGTTTGAACCTAAAATGGATGCGACAGAAAAACACATTTGCAAAGCTTTCAAGGATACGATTAACAAAGTTTTTTTTGGTAAAAAAAATATTAATATTATAAAAATATTGTACAAAACATGTTGGAAAATTAAAAAATTTAGGCTGTAAAATGAGCCTAAAGGTGCATTTTCTAGATTCATACCTTAACTACTTTCCTGAAATTCTTCATGCAGTAAGTGAGAAGCAGTGGGAAAGATTCCACCAAGATATGAAAAAGATGGAGAGAATATACTAAGGAAGTTGGAATATAAGCATGATAGCTGAATGTTGGATATGTTAAAAAAGGATAATTCACTGTGAGACCACAGAAGATAAAGCGCCAAAAGAGCATCAAAATAAAAAGGAAAAGATTTTATAAGGAGTTCTAAAGACATAAATGGTATTTTACTCATTAGTTTTAATGGTATTTTCAAGTAAACCTGTTTTTCATCACTTGTAAATAATCTAAATTTTATTTAAAATTGTTGCATGCACGCACTATGTGCATGCGTGCGCACGTGCACACACACACACACACACACACACACACAAAAAAAAACAAACAAACATATATATATATATATATATAATTTTTTTTTTTGAAGCCTTTTGTGAAAAACCCTTACATGATGGAAAAAAATTGAGGTAATATACATAAAAATACATAAAATCAGCTGTCAATCTGAAAACAATTTTTCAATCATTTTAGAAAAACTTCATTCATTTCAAAACTTTTAGAAATTCCAATAAAAATTAACAATGTTGGAAGATAAATTAAAAAAATTTATTGAAACAAACAAGAATAAACAAAATAAAAATAAAACTAATTGACAAATAAAATACAGAGTAGGTATGTTTATTCTAAAAAAAAGAGAAATATGATTTACAGAATGGCATATATAAAATTTATCACCATCTGCACTCAAATTCTGTGATCACAATTTTATATAAAATGCACTGCAACCAAATTTCATTTACGTTGCTGTTAGAATAAGGCTCTAGACTTACCCAACAGTAACATTTACCATAATAATTGTAGTTATCTCATTTTCTTTGTTTGTAGGATTTCTGAGTCTTTTGTCACTAGCTTTTTTCAGCTTCATTTATTTGAATTATCAAAAGAAATCTTTTTGCTTATCATATTGTTTTTACTACTTTTTTTCTTGATTGTCTGTTCTTTTTTAATTTGTTTCTTTTGATTACTTTTTCCTTAAGCTGCTGTTTAATCTGTTAAAGTAGCAGTTTTTCTATAATTCCCTGTGTTTTCTTTGGCTGGAGGGGAAACTATTGATTTGGAATATTTTGCATCACCTGATATTCTAACATATTTTGACAATTATATGAGAATTCTATAATTTGAACGCTTGAAAAAAGAGTAGTTCAAATACAACAGTATTTTGATTTTTGTTTGATTTAGGAGCCAAACAGTGTTATAAGGTGTGGAAGGGTACAAAGGATATCCAACTGTACTAATTTTTACTAGATTTTGGAAGTTATATTCTTCTAAAAGGAATGGTTCAAATATGTTCTCTTTTTTTTAATTTGAAGAGTGCTTAAGGAAAAAAACTTGAATCTCTTCAACAGCATTAGTTTTTTAATTAATTAATTTTTTTTTGTACTTGACACCAAGAATAAAACTCATTTTGTAAAATATGATTAGGACAATTTAATTTTTGTTGATTAGATTTAGGGCTGAAGTCACGGAAGGCAAGTGGTTTTGATCTTACTAATTAGGTTTTGCTTGACCGTGAACTCATTGAACAAAAAAAATTCTAACAACTCAGAATTTCAGTTTCTCTTAACTGAAGAATTTTTGATATTTCTGGGGAAAGGGCACGTGAAACTCTGATACAAAGCTATTTCAGTTTTACTGGTATCTGGTAGATTACTCCTAGGAAAGGAAAGACTATATGAATATGCTTATATTTAGTTCTTTTCTTTTTACTTCTGAAACTTTTCTTGAAAATGAACATTTTGAATATTATAAAATTACAGCTTATTTATTGCTAGTTGATTGCAGTACTTAAGGACACTGTTCTCCATTATTTATGGAATTCCAGCTGTAGTTGAATATTAGACATTCCATTAGATTTTGCTAGAGGTTTTAGTCACAAAAATTCTGTTTTTTTATCAGAATCTTTAACTGATTTATATATATTAAATGTATTATGAGATTATAAATTGTAGCTTAAAAGATTGTGGTTATTCCTTTTTTTTTTCTTAGCACAAAAAAGTATTTCATAGATAAAGTAAATGATTCATTTGGTTTACCTCTGAAACACACCATGTGTTTTTTTTATCCTTGTTTATTTAACTATAATGAGTTATGAAGCTGAAGTAGTGTTAGAAACTTAAAGTTTTAATGATTAATTATCAGTCAATGCATTTTACTAAACTTTGCTGTTCTTTTTTTTTAATTTTTAGTTACTTTAGCCCAACTTCAACACAAGAAATACTGGATGAATTCCGTCCTATGTTGTGCCCATTTGATAGTTCGATGATGTGTAACGGTATTGCTTGTCTTGAATGGTTTCTTCCGCTAACTATACCACCTAATCAAACTCATATTGGTTACAAGTTGTGGTTTGATGAGCTGATGAATTTATGGAAGATATGTCATAATGCACCAAGTTGGGAGAAGGTAAATAATTTTTTTTCTTTCATATTCTATTTATTTATATTATCAATATATATATATATATATTTTTTTTTTCCTTGATGATATCATCACATTAGCTTGAAGAAGTTTATTTGTGAGAGTAGAATATGAAAATGGAATATTCATAGTAGTTAGTATTTTCAAAAACATTTCCAGAATACATTTATTTATAAAAATATTATATGTTCTTTAGGATTTAATTACTTTTATGCCAATTTGATAAAAGTTTTGGAGATTTTCCTAAAACTCATTTTTGAAACCTTTCCTTGATTGCACTGCAACATCATCAGTATTTTTATAATTCTTCTTTTAGACCTAGTTTGAACAGAAGAAATAAGTTAAAAGTTGATTTGTTCTAAGTAAGGACATTACAACTGATACATCTAGGCATACACTTCTGTCTACATTTCAATTTTAAGAAAATCAAGTCACTCGCTTACACCAGACCATGTGAAATTTCTTTTGTGAATTGTTTCTTGAAAGCAAAAAAAAAAAAAAAACATTAAATTGTTTGAAATTCACAATCAAATGTGCAATATTTATGAAGAAAATAAGATGAGTGATTGATTTCATGGTCCAGAAATAGGTGCGATTGTTCAAGGAAGAATGGGATAAATTGTGATAAATTGATAAATTGGGATAAATGGAACAGGTAATCAATAATTGGTGCATGCAATTGATGATAGTATTAACAGATGATAACAGATAACAGATGATACCAATATCTTTTTCTTTGTATTTTCCAGAAATTTTACATTTGCTTCTATACAAAATTGTATCAACAACGATTTGGTGCATGCAATTAATGACAATATTAAAGAGAACAGATGATACCCAACATTTCTTTCTTTTCATTTTCCAGAAATTTTACTGTTGCTTCTATGCAAAATTGTGTGAGAAATTGAATCATCGAAAATGTGTATGCATTGGGTGCGTAAGATGCTTATGGAAAATCACAAAATGAGGTGGTTGGACAATGCATAGGATTTTTTGACTTTGTTCAAAGAACAAAGTGACAACTTCTTCAGCAGTGTAGTCACTGGGGCAAGACATAGCTGTCTCATATAATGCCCGAAACAGAATGTTAATATATGGTACAGCAACACACTTAAAAAAAAAATTCAATATCCAAAAAGAAAAATGCAAGCCGTTGTTTTCATGCAGAATGAAGATCCTGTTCTCAGTGATTTGAGACAAAAAAGAAATTTTGCTTGTTGACTTTTTGCCTAGGCTGCTCAATCCATAGTGATTCTTATTGTAAAATTTTGAAAAAAGTTTATTCTGTTGTGATCAAGAACTGGCACCATGGCTTGAATGTTTTTTATTGTAACTTACTTTCTGGATGATTATTTAATTTCTTTTAAATAAACTGTTTGTCTGCTTTACACCAGTAATTGAATTTTTCTCTGGTCATATAAGAAAGAGGCTTCAGTGCCAAAGCTATCACAATTTGTGTTAGCTTAGTAGAAAATAGAAATCTAAGTAGAAATCCACATTTTTATGTAACTTGATAATAATTAATAATTTAAAAGCAATACTATTAAAAGTTTTGTAAGGAATAGGTAATTATTTAAACTGCACTAATGTTTATTGTACATATGAGAATATTGCATGGTTCTTTTGTTTTATCTGTTGTGGAGTATTAAATACATTGACTGGCCTGCATACAGGATTATAATTGTAGCCATATGTTTACAACTTAAAATTTAACTTTTTTACATATTGAAAAAGTGTAATTATTATTTTTCTCTTCTTTTTGAATATGATTTTAGGAAATTATGTGGTTAATGACTCGTTTAGCTCATTGTAACATTGGTTATATCGACTGGGAGCCTCACATGTCGCTAATGTTTACAAGGTTTTTAAGAAGTATGAATTTACCTGTTACATACAAGCAAGTGAATATAATGAAATTATCAAAAATAGAGACTACATCAATTGCAATGTGGATTGTGGCTACTTTGGTGTGTATAGTGATTGATTTTTAATATTTAAAAAATTTTTGTTTATGTTTGAAGAATCTTAAGTATAATTTATTATTGTGCAGTTATATGGTTAATTAAAATGACACATTCTTATAATCCAGTCAAAATAAGATGAGTCCCTTGGAAAGTGCAGCTAAAAAAAATACATTGATTATATTATATTGTCATCAACTGCTATAGACATTAGTTGTTTAAATCACTTCATTCTTGCGTATATTTTTCCTTAACTGAAGAATAATAAAGTTATTAGAGGAGAATTTCTAAGTATGAAATAAAAAAATCTGATTTTTGCTTCATTAACAGTGGAATAATCTAGTAATAATTTGTACTTTCAGATGGCAAAATATGAAAATAAAATTTCTGCCAAATTTCTTGCATTTATTAATTTTTATAAATTTCATTTTTAATTGTTTTCATCAAGGATTAAGGTTTGTTAGAGTTGCCCAAGTGAATGTTTCTGATGAACTAAGGTTGTTAATTAAATGTTCTATGAGTTGTTCTTGCTGGAAGACCTGAACCTTGTTTTGAATAATCAATGAATAATTTTTTTTGAATTCTTTTCAACTGAAAGTCTGTATAATCTGTATTTCTTAATGAATAAATTCTCATTTTCTTGTAAATGTTGCTATGAATGATTAATCTGTTTATAGCTTCATGCCTCCATCACGTGGTTCTTTTAGATCTGTGTTATAGGAAAACAGTCTTAATTGAGAAAAAAATTGTTAATTATGTTATTGAACCACTTTATTGTTTATGATATCAAGTATTTTATATTTTTTCTAAGAATAGAAAAACACATTTGCGTCTATGTGTATAAAAACAAGTGATGGAAAAAATTGTTTAAAATATTTAAATAGTAATTTTATATGTAATCTCAAACAAATTATGGAATATAATTTGTATGATTATCTGCAGTTCTCACAAATTTTCTTTAAATGAATTGTAACTCATAATACCACGGAGAAGTCTTAGTACAGAATAAATTCTTGTCTTACATGTGAAGTGTTAATAAGATGTAATTATTTAAAGGCAGTCTTTCTTTGTTGACGTTATAATCATATTTGCACAATATAAGCTCAGCCGTTGCAGCTATCTTATTTGTAATGTATGTAGAATCAGAAGGCTGCAATGCCTAACAAAATATTGTTTCTTAAGAAGTAATCCGAAAGTTACGTTTTCCGATGCATTGAATCAGGAGAAAACATGAATATTATGAGAGAAATTTAAAACAGGTAGATTTATTGCACTTAGGTGGTTTTTTTTTACTGTTCTAAAGTGATTGATGGGAAATAGTGTGTTTAGGTTAAAGGTTACATTAGATAAAAAATTTTAGTGTACTAAAGTGAGATTTGAGATGAGGTGTCATTCAAGTTCAGTCTCGGTTACATTTTAAATAAAAATTAAACTATATATGTAGTTAAATTATATAGTTATTTTCTATATATATATATATATATTGCAAATATCAATTTCATGGTACAAAAATAATGGAAATATTCATGTAGAACAACATATTATGTTGTGGTTTATTTATTAATTTATTGTTTATGTTTGTTTTTTTATCAATTACTCATGATTTTTTAATTTTAATGAAATTTTTGTTTATTTTTAGGGTGGGGGAAGCAGTACGCAAGATCATTTGGATAAATTTATGAAAACTGTTGAATCATACTTTTATCCTGCCAATTTTGGGCGTTGGTTAGGTCGTTTAAAAGATCTTCTTCGTAAACTACCCTACTACTTTATAAACCGTTTACACAGGTACATACTGCTTTTACTTTGTAGTGTTTGGTCAATTTAAATAATAATCTTCATTTGTAATTCTTTTTTGAAAATTTTTCTAAGAACATATCTTGTTGTATTACTTAGGGTTATCCAGTTCATATTCATGATATCTACTTTTCTCCTTTTTAAAGTATTTATGATTTCTTAATATTTTTCCTTTCTTCTATTTCTTGTTTTCGGAACATAATGAAGCAAGTAATTAATCAGTCCATTCATTCATTAATCTTAGATAAACTTAACAGTGAAACAAGTTGAGGTGATGAAGAGTGCAGTGACCAGTTGGATTTAAAAATAAAAAATAATAATATACTATAAGTACAGAAGTTTACAGTATAACTGACAATGAAGTCTTTGTGCTATCAGTGTTTAAAAGTAGTAATTTAACAAAAAATAAGTTAAATGATAACCTTTTTATTTTTAATTGAGATATTGCACATTCAAAGTTTTCCTTTGTGTCTGCTATGTGGCATTGCGCCAGAAATTTAAATTACTTGCTAACATCCAAAATATTTTAGGAACAAATGACAATGTTATCTAATATCCTACCACTTCTTAAGGCTGTGTATATGTGTTATGTATTTATACCACTTGACATATGATGGTAATTTTGTTGTTTTAAGTTAGATATTTCTAATATTGTATTTCATTTTGGTTTATTTTGTCTTTAGCATACAGCATAGCAACTTTACATCTTTAGTGTACGGTATAAAGAACATTCTTCAGTATGATATTGTGCGTATTAATTGTTGATTTTATTTGTTTTGTATTACGGTTATTCAATTTTTAAGTTTGGTTAATTTAATTTAACCAAACTTCTAATTTAATGTTTTATTTTAATTATTTATTATAGTAATATTGTGTCCGGGTGCTGATAATGACACTTTGTTGTGTGGCCAGAAAAAATGTAGAACTTATGTGTTTTTTTGGACAGAAAATTTCTTTTTATAATAGATTTCACAATTGTGAAAATCCTCTTTTAAAGCCAACTTTATACTATTAAGAGAGCTCTTTAGAAACTAAAACAATGGTATCTTATGGTACAAGGTCAGGACTACACAGTGAATGCATCAATTGAGGGATCAGTGAATTCTGGCCTAGTCCTCAATTTTTAACAGATACTGAATCCTGAAAGATGTCTGCGTGATGAAAGTTGACCAATTTCTTATTGATCAATTCTAGTTACATTGACTGTAGAGGTTAGAATCAATTATTTGACCAGGCAGTAGCAGCTCCTAGTTTACAATTCCTTGCCAGCCATTAACACTCGTGGAGCATCACTTTATGGCTTTGTCACTGTTTGGTGAGCTTCATCTTGCTTTGACTACAATCTTTTTATACATTATTGCATATGATCAGCTTTCATCAACTGAAATTGTTCAAATTTTTCAAGTTAGAAAAAGAAATTTTTAAAATAGCTCACCTTAAGTAAGCTATTTGAAAAATGATTCAATTCATTACATTTTGTCAACAGTTAATGATAAATTTATCATTGTTTAATCATTTGGCACAGAAACAACAACTATTTTTTTATCCACCATCTTCAAATGATTGAAAATTATTTTTGGTTGATGTCTAGTTATTGACATTACTGATATCACAATTGTTAATGCGCTCGTTTTTCTCAGTTTTTTTCTTAATTTCATTGGCTTTTTCAGTCATTGGTCAACCAGAGCTAGGTGAATCATTGACATAAGAATTTCCAGTTTAAGTGTTTTTGAAAACACTACTAATATTGCATCAAGTCCTTAAACATCACAAATATTTTAGCAGCCTTTGTTCCAGTTCCCCCTCTTTTTATATAAAATTTCAAAATGTTTTGAATTTCTAATTTATTTTCACTAATTTTCAAGATATAATAATTTTTAAGTAAATAAAGTAATATATCATAACCTTTCTAAAAATACTCAGTGATATGATGTCACCCCTCAAAAGCATTTAAATCTTGCCACATTTTATTAATATTACATTGTTAGGCAATCCTAAAGCTAACTACCAGGAGAATACAAAGAAACTTTTTCCTCAGTATAATATCAAAAACTTTCATTTTGTTGATCTTGTGTTAAAACAGGGTATAATTTCCAATCAGGAGCAGATATTTTTCACTTATAATTTCATTGTTAAAATGGACGTAAAACATTCCTACAGTTGAAGTGATAAAAAATATGTAAGACTTCAGAATAAAAATAATTCTAAATTGGAAAATAAAAAGCACAAAAACCTTTTAGGCCTCACAACAGACGCATTCAAAATTTCCAGAAAACCTAACATAATTGATACTTATCATTCAGTCTACACAATATATATTTTAAACATTGAGAACGATGTTGCAAGATTACCCAACATTTCCTTTTTACAAAAAAGACTTTAAAAAAATATATATACAATAAATACTTTGCTAAAGCCACTGTATAAAACAGAAGGCTAATTGATGAAATATAAAAATCTCAGATTAAAAACAATAAGAAAAATTACAATGGGAAATTTTTCACTTTCTTACATTAACATCCGTACTGAAAAAAGTAGCCCTGAAATTCAACTAAGGTAATAGTATCTTATACAGAACCATTGATAAAACAAAATGTTCATCGTCAAAAAAAAAATCACATTAACAATCAAGCAAATGTGGTTATCTAGATCTGCGCACCTGATTGCTTGAGCCTAAATAAGTTCATTCAGTCTAAGTTTAATATGAGCTAAATGAAACTTAACTTTTACAATAGTATAAGGAATATAAAAAAGTGCTTCATTCCACCATTCAGTCTACATTTATGTACCACTTCATTGAAATGTCACATTCACAACTGTTGACGAATAACAATATGAAAATTACATAAATAATCAATAAATAATAAAAAGTAGTCATGTTTAAAAATTAAAAGTATACAAACAAAACCAGTGTTCTAAAGTAATCATTCAATACCGTGAATATGAAAATATCCTTCCAGATCTAAATCAAACCATGTGGTCAGATCTACTAGTACAATACTTAAACACTTCCAGCAGTGTTCTGAAGAAACTAGATTGAAAGCCAAAGCTGGCTCAGACTAAGATAATGTTTTTATAACTTTTATTTTAAATTTTGGTTTACTATATTCGATTTAAAAACTGTTTGTGATTGTGAAATGTTTTTACACAGTTTTTTAAGTCTGTAGATAAGCTTGTAACTCAGTACAGCTTCATTGGTTAGCACTTTTTCTGGTCTTTTATAAAAATTTGTTTGATTTAAATTAAATAACTCTAATTAAGTTTTTTTAAATTATAAAAAAGTTACTGAGATTGGCTGTGAACATAAAATTATTCAAACATGTGTTGACAGTTTTCCATTATAATGGTGCCAGTCCAAATTTTACACCTTATCCAAACTCAGTATTATAAGTAACCCTTAGGTATTTATTATCATTGTTTTATTATGTAATTTTTTTGGCTTTTGATTTTGTGATATAAAAAATTGGAAAAGTAGGAAATATAAGACTTGACATTTTTCAATTATGGCAGGGCTAAATAACAATACAAAAAGTAGATAATATACACAGTATTCGTGTTCATTTGGTTGTTTTGAGGAGAATTGAGGGGAAGGATAAATCACAATATTGAACATATATAATAAAAGGGGGGATATATGTAATAAATGAGGTAGGGAAGCAGGATTTATGCACTTCAAAGTTGGTCACAATTACAATTTAGTAGATCCTGATGCAGCTGCTCACACCCATACAATGAAAGGATGTAGGGGGAGTGCAATAAAAGACATGCAGAACAGTGCAACATTTCATTGAAAGTTATTTTGCTGAATTCATATGATATTGTCAAATTGAAAAAATATTCTATTGAATATTGACTGTTATGAAAGGCACCAGAAGTGAATATTACTTGATATAAGTAGTGAAATTTATTTGTCTTCTTATCACATTTTCCATTTTTCTTTATTTATAGGAGTAGGGGTGCGCGCGCGGGCGCATGCGTGTGTGTGAGTGTGTGCATGTGCGTGTGTGTGTGTGTGTGTGGGCACGCACATGTGCACTTGTATATACATATTATTCATTTATTAAGATATATATATACTACTACTATTATTAGTAAATGTAGTATACTTAATTACATAATTTTATACCAAATTGTATAAATGTAATATTTTATTTATTCTATATGAGTTTTTTTTGCATTCTTATCAGAGAACGTTTTAAGAAAAGATCTTGGGAAACACGAGTTCCTGAAGATAAGAAGTTAACAGAAGAAGATATAAATAGGTTTGTGGAGTGTTTAAAACCATCAGTGATGACTGCAATCTTTTCAAAATTGGGGGGTGCTGATGTTGCTCAAGCAATGAATCAGTTAGCTACTTTACGACCGAAATTAATGATACCTCCAGCAATTGAAACGTAAGTTTTAGTGGTTTATATATCTTAAGTCTCCTTAACATTTCTTTTTTTAAATGCATTTTGGAAATTTTTTAATAGGCTTTATAAATTTAACCTATTTATTATTTTTACATGTGATATCATCTCCTGAATCACTGTATTAAATTTGTTAACTCAGGAAATTTTTCATTTTTCATAGTAATTTAATTTACATTTTGAAGTTGGATTCAAGTTCCATTATAGTGTTGTTAGTAATGTAATCATGTAAAACATAAAAGTTGTATTTGTTTTATTTCTATAAAAATCCCAAGTATGTGTAAACAATACTAAAAGATATAAAATTATAATACTTTTATTTTTCTCCAGAGTAATCAAAAGATAATTCATAGGCAATGAATTATTATTGTTGATAATTTTCTTTTAAACAATTTTGTGTTAGTGTACTACTTTCCCATCTAGCGTAGTGCTACAGTTGTAGAAGGGAAAGTATTCTAATCGGTACAATTTTGGCATAGGCAGTTTTCTCTAGATCTTGATGTTTTGACACCTAAGGAACTCAAAAAAGTTATGGGAATTTTCTGGATGATAATTTTTGTATGTGTGTGTGTTCAATGTTGATCTCTAAACTAGCTTATATCTTCAGAATTACTGGATTGATTTTGACCAGACTTGTTCAGATTATTTCTATAATATATAGGGCATTGATAACATTAAATTCAACTTAAAAGATCAAGTGGATGAGGCTTAGAGTAAGGTCACCCTCAGTATTTTGAGATTTTGCCTAATTAAGGTCATTTATAATATTTGCATAAAAACATTTCTGCAAAATCACATCCTCACTCCAAAAAATACTGTTGTAGTCATCTGCTATGTTGTGATGTATAGGTGGGTGGTAGAATTAAATAAATGAATAATATTTATTTTAATAATATTTATAATTTAATATTTTATTAATTTATATTATTTTTTGTTATAATTTTAAAAAAGTAGTCCTTAAATTCTGGGTAATTTTTTAGTCTACATTGTAGCGAGTCTTATGTTGTAAATATTAAAGATGTTAGTTCACTTACATGTAGTTTTATCTAATTTAAGAAATGATAAAAAAATAAACCAAATCAAAATTTTTATTTAGATAAGTTAAAAGTAAGTAATTATCTACTCTTTATGTTTTACTTCTGAATATATATTAAATAAATTTAAACCACTGAAACGCAGTAAGTAAATAAGTTAAACTTCCCATATTAATTCCAAGAATTGATTTTCACGGTATCCTGCTTCTTCAGTTTGTATTTAATTTTAGAATTACATGAAAATAAATTATTTTTAAAATTTGTGAATTTTGAATTTGTCAGAACTTAATATTTTATAAATTTTAAAGTTATTATGAATGAATTTGCACTAGAAATTTTGCAGAATTAAAAATTCACAAAATCAATTTTTGGAATGAATGTGGTTAGTTTAACATATATTTACTGTATATATATATCTTCCTTGCCAGTTTTAATTTATGAATTATTTTTTTAGTTTTTCTTCAGTATAGATTTCAAGCTATATATTTATTGTACAAGTAAGCTGGAACATAGTGAATTATTATTTTCATTAACATTTAGCTCAAAAATCTGCTGGTTTATAATGTATATTATTGTTTTTTTTTTTAATGAATAATTGGTAGATTTTTAATTTTATAATTAATTTTTATAAAATTTTAGCAATAAATTTAATAAACTTATAAGTGAGACCCAAAAACTGACTTAAGTCTTATGATTGGCAACAGAAGTTAGAGATGTATTATTTTATTATAATAGTGGTAGAAGGATTTTGTTTCTTTAAAAAAAAAAATCTTTTCTTATTGAATTATTAATCTCCTTGAAGAAAATTCATTTTATTATAAACTAATAATAAAATGAGTTGTTTAGTCTTATAAGCTGTAGTTTATTTTTTACTTTGAAACAAATCAAAGATATTTTATTACTGTGTGTAAGTGATACTTTTTTTTGTTTTTAGCATGTATACAGCGTTAGACACATTGACTGAGCCTCATAGATATACAGCCGCTATGCATTGTGTTGCTGCAGTTTCAAGGCCTATGGTTGAGGGTAATGATTATCCAGAAGGCCCAAATCATGTTATTCCTCTTTTGTTTGCTATACTGCCAGGAATTGATCCAAATGATTTTCATAAATGTTTTGTTACATTCCAGTTTATCACATCGTTTTCAGTAATGATCTCATTTGTTGATTGCTCAAAAGCATCTGAACACTGGAATGATCTTACTCCAGTAAGTTTTATATTACTATTTTTCATTGTATTTCTTGTTTTCTTTTTTTTAATATAATTAATATTGTGTTTATTTTTGGTAATTAATTTATAAATTGCAAAACTTGTTAGGACATCATCATCATCATAGTACTATGCATTGTAACTGTTTGAGAAAGTTAATAGAAACATTTTTAGTGTATCATTAACATTGTCAGTACATGTTTACTCAGTCAACTACAATGTATTAATTTGAACTTTATGAATTTTATTGATTCATTGTTAGCATTATGTGCTCAATTATTTGGTAAGAAATGGAACTGTTAATAAAAAACAGAAACAAATATAGTTGTGTTTTAAGTGTTATTCTTTTTGTTACATTTCTGAAAAAGAATTGTGTATTTTGAAATTATAAAAGAGTGATTTTATGAAAAATATAGAAAAGTTGGGTGCAGAGATTTTTATTTCCTGTCTCTTGTGACTATTTTACAATGAGTTCACTTATCTTAATATGATTAAAGGAAATATATCTTTGTTCAAGAATAACTGTTTACAACTTGAAGAAATGGCCATACCGTGAAACCTGTTCAAGAGAGAAAAAATTATGGACAAGAAAATGCTCCATCAATTTAGAGAGATGGGATGATCAAATTACAGACAAACTGAAAGTGTTAGTCCTTGATAATCAGGGCTGATCTATTCTTCTTTCCAAGACCATTTTCATATTTATATTTAATTTCTTTTTTTTTTCATTTGTAAACATAAAATTATTTTCAATTATTTATGTATTCCTATAATTGACCTGGTAGAATAGAGAAACTATCTTTAAAACTGAAGGAGGATTCTAGTTATACCTCTAACACCTTTTTCTTGCCAAAGTGTATATGCTTACATTCAGTGATACGTATTTTATTAAAAGTGGTATGATTATTTGAATTAAATATTGAAATTTTTATGTCTATAAACTTTTTACATTAAATTTGCTTGGTTTTAATTTTTTATTAACATTTTCATCTTTGTATTAATTTCTTTTATTACAATTACATTTACTTAGATTATAATAAATTATAAACTTATTTCTATTGTAGGAAGAAGAGGTAACATGCAGTGCAACAGCTCAAATGGAAGACTTCTTATTGCAGTTTCTTGATCGATGCTTTCTGCTGATTGAAAGTAGTTCATTGGAAAATACAAGATTAGAGCAGGATTCTGATAAGCGTAGTAAATTAGAAAACATTGCGGAAGGAGCTATTGCTTCTACATGTTTTTCAATACTTAATCAGACTTCAATAGCAATTTTTAATGTTAGTACATAAACATTATTATTATTTTTTTATATTTACTTTTCTAGTAATGTTATTGATATAACAAAATGTTTTATTGATATTGTTGTAGCTTTGATTGAAGTAATAAGACATGATGAAAGGATGTGGAAAATATTTAACAATTTTATATGTTACACATATTTCAAGTCCAATTTTAATTTGATTTCAATTAACTATAAATTTAGTTTCTGTAAGTCTGTAACCATACAATTTATGTTTTTCTATGTAGTGATATGTTGTTTCTAATTAAATTACATTCTGTTCTAAACAACTGGAGTTTCCATAAGTGAAAATTAGATATTTTACTTTTCTGTATTGAGTGCTATATATGTACTATATCTATATTTGATATTGTATGAAATTAATTATCAAAAAACAGTAATTAGATAAGTTAAACTTTTACTACATTTATTTTCAATTACACTGGGAAACAAAAAAGATTTTTTTTTGTTGAAAAATATGTGATTCTGATATCGGTGTTTCCCCATCAAGCAAGGTTTCCAAGAAAGAGAGAGAGGCATTTATAATTTTAAACGTCTAAATACTTGTTGCATTTTTAACTACATAATATTCTTACATTTGACTCAACTAGAAAGTAAGAAATGACAATTTTCTGTTATATTTCACCTATGGAGCATCATTTTTGATGGTCCAACAATAATCAACCAGCATATTAGGATTCAATTTGCCTTGTTACCTCTTTTCTGTAGCTGAAATCTCCTGATGAAAGTGTTCTCAGGGCTTATTGCTCCTGTGAGTGCAGGAAGTGTATTTTTAAGGACATTATACTACCCAAATTTTTATAAGATGTTATAAGATTGTTGACAATATAATGGTAATTTTCTGCCTACTGAAAAAAATCCCAAAAGAGTTATGTTTTTAAATGTTTGCTAAGCTGCTTTCTCCAATGGATTCAATAGTTCCTCAAACTTTTCATCATGCATAAGTAATTGTGTTTGTGAACCTACAAATATTCCTAATTTAATTTATGCATCATTAATTTTAGGAAACTTCTGTTTTAAGTAAATGAAACCAGGAGTATTATCCATGGCTATTAATCCTAGTTGGATATGTATCAGTGGTAGATACACATTTTTGGGATTACACAATGGGTCATGTTACATATTTTTCTGCTCAGGAATGAGTGAGTCATATTTAGGCTATTCTTTTTTACTGAAGTGGGTTTTTACTGTCCTTACTATCCCACTCACACAAAAAACAACAGTACTTTGTGTAACCAAGCTGCAGACCAAGAATAAGTGCAGTTACCTTCGAATCATCACAAATATTCCATTCTTACACTTTGTGTCCTGATGAGAGAAGAAATGTCATTACAAAATGCTGACCCATTTTCTTCAGAAAAATAATCTTTAAATTCAGAATGACGATTACAATAAGTACATATCTTTGTATTCTTTTGAAGAAGATTCCATCCTTTTAGCCGGGAAGCAAGCGTTTCAGACTGTTTTTTTTTAGATAACTTTAAAACTTGTATGAGATCATTAAGATTTTCTTGAGTCAGTAAATGAGGCTCAGATGATCCACTTTGTTCAAAAATTGTATCACCAGAATTTGTTTCTTTTTCTTCCTTACTTCCATCAGACTCTAAGCTTTCTTCATCTGGCACGTGGCATGTGCCATTTTTCCATCCAGTGAGAAGTGTAGAACATGATAAACAGCAAATATGTGGGGCAAAGGTTCTTGTTTGGTCCCCACTTAACACCCAAAATAAAGTTCATAACACTTTTTTTACTAATGGAGTAAGGTTTCGCCTTTAGAACTTGAACTTCACTTCACTACATACATAACAAAAATTGTTAGGATGATTTAAACAAACTCTAGGCATTTTGTAACTAATGATTAATTAAAAGAAATTAATTTATAAATGTAATACACAATAATTTAGGCACACAAAGCACTCACAATAATATGTTTAGTGGTTCATTACCATCTCACAACTGGCATCGTTCTGATGAATGTGTGCTACACTAGATATCATTTGTACATGTCTGTACGCATCTGAACCTGCACAACAGCAGCACTGTTACCCTTTAACTTTGCTCATTTGGTTCCATCATATTTACAATGCTCGTGGTACTTTTACTTGACAATAGACAAGTGGTTGAAAAAACATTTTAAAATATTTGAAAAACTTAAAGTAACAATAAAACTTTGGGTGATGGAGAAATTCTGAATACGTATTTGAAAACAGAATAAAAAACTGCATTAAGTGCATCTGTTGGTATTCAAGACAAAAGTCATGTTGACCAGTATAATGATTAGTATAATGATTGTCACATATTTTCAGTAATCAATTTTCACAGAATCCCATATCTTGAGTTGGTTTTGGATTGTATGACCACATTAAAACATTTATTTTATAAATGTTTATGGAAATTGTCAATTTGTGGAAATTGTTTTCAGTTTTAAAAAATTTTGTAATTATTAAGAACATACATGCAAATTCTCCTGTCTAGTACTGTCATAGTACAAGTTGAAGTGCTTTCAGGCCTAGGCCCATCTTCAGAGAATTAATGTAATTAAAAAACATTTTACACATACACATAAAATGAAATAAAATAAAAAAGCAAAAAAACATGTACAAAAAGGTAAAAAATAAAAGAAAAAGAAATTTAAATAGTAGAACAAATATTTGTTTAGTCAATGAGTTGATGTTATCTCAATTGAGGTAAATTTACTCTTCGACTGAACAAATATTTGTTCCATTATTACAATTTTTTTTTTTTTACTTGTGGAGTGGCTGAATATAATTTATTAAATTTTAAACTAAATTACGTACAGAGGAAGTATGGACTATATTAAATTTGATTTGAATAAATTAATGTGTGTTTTAATATATAACATGTGCATGTGTTAAATATTTATATATATATTGTGTGTGTGTGTGTTATATATTTATATATTGTGTGCGTGCATGCGTGCATGCATGCATGCGTGTGTGTGTGTGTGTGTGTGTGTGTGTGTGTGT
>JAAAKQ030486638.1:0-21811 GCA_010016005.3 Zanna intricata
CACGCTACAGTTCATTCATTTCATCCCTCTGAAGATATACTTAATTGTGGTTCCGGAGGTTAAACAAAAAAAAAAAAGTTCTTCTCTAGTTCCAGCTGATTTCCTCCAGTTCATTGTGCACTTTTCGATCTGTACTTTTATCAAATCATTCAATTCCTCAAAACATTCTCACGACATACGAAAATACTTGAAAAATCTATCTTAGTGTGATTCCAATTCCATACATAATCGGTGGTATTCACCTAATTGTTTTCTTTTTTTTTACTGATTTCATACACCCAACATTGTCTTTTTTTCTTCTTTTTTTTTTTGCAAAACTAATAATAGAAGGAGCTGTTCGTCTTCTCAACTCATACTCAATAATAATGTGAGACAAAAATTATTATTACTTCTCTAGAAGGATGCGGCTATACTGGACCGCTTACACAAAATATCATGTCCTATGTGACACCCCCATATTGCAGAGATTGCCGCGACGACCACTGGATCGTTTCCCGCCGCAACAGAGAGCCGCCTGTGTGGCCGAGCCTTAAGGAAAAATGAGAAGTTCAAGATGCTTTAGATGGGACACAAATTATGGTACTAATAGATTTTGCTGAATATTATATGATTAAATACATGAATGAGGTACAGTCTAAACACTTTGGAACATCTAAAGGTTAACTTACCATCCACACAGGGTCTTTTACTCAAAAATAATAATTTGATACAGACTGGCATGTTTGCAAATGTGAGCAATAATCTTGGCCATCAGGCCCATGCTGTTTGGGGCCACTTAAAGCCTATATCACAGAAACTTTTAAGTACAAGAGATGTCCAAACTCTCCATGTTTTCAGATGGTACTACCACACAGTATCAAAACCACACAAACATTTACTTAGGGATAAAAACTCTGATCGAGCATTTTCCACAAATTACATCCACAACTTGGACTAACAGCAAGCTTGGACATGGTAAAGGGTCCATGGATGGTGTATGTGGCTTACTAAAGAAAGCTGATGATTATGTTTTAAAAGGAACAAATGTCTGAACAGCCGTAGATTTTATCAATTGATTTGATAAGTCAATGGTTTTAGTTCAAGAAGTTACAAACAACGAAATCGTGGCTGTGAATAACTCAGTACCTGAAAAAACTGGATGCCATACCTGAAATCTTAAATGTAACTAAAATAACATGGCAGAAAGCATTGGACATATCAACATTATTGTATCAGAATATGAAATTTTTTAAGACACTAAAATTGGAGGCGTTTGCAAGGACTATGTAAAATAAAGAACCAGAAGTTCCTATAGATAGGACGTTTCTCAAGAACTATTGTCTTTGAAATTTAATAGAGCAAACATTTCATGATGTGTATGGTTCCAGCAGTACAGATGAAGATTAGCAAAAGTTTTTGGACCAACTCCATGGATGTGAAAACGAACTTCATGCTGGTACATCCTACGTCCAGGATAAGGAAAATTTAGATCCTAATTTAATTTTTCCTATGACATTTTTGCTCATAAACATACTGACCAAAGAAAAAAAATCCTTATGTATAAATACGCTGCATTTGCATGCACCTCAGTTGATGAAGGATGGTGAGTAAAAGTCACCTTTTTATTGTTTCAGCATAACTCGGCCAAGATGTTTAAAATTGAACAAAAAGATATTTCATAACTGCTTTCAACTAAACAGTGAAAATTCTTCCAACCTCTCAATTGCAAAAAAAGGCAGATGTGATTTTTATTGTTTTCAAGAGAACATTGATATTTTTGAGAAGTGAACACTTTTTTGATTCCTACTTACTTTTAATTCCTTACCCATTTAAGAATTTTCTTTGTTTAAATAAATGTTTAAAAAACACTTATATGCATATTAATAACTGTCATAGTTTATTAAATTGTAAGTGTAAAAGTATGATACTCTATTTTTCTAAGACTGATGTCAACTTTCCATCTCTATTAATTTTATTTATATGGTGCAACTGACCAAAGTGTCTCCAAGTACAATAAAAATTTGATTTTGCTGAGATGTGTATTATTTGTGCCATTTTAAATTAAAATTTTAACTGTTGATCATAACTGTCATTCAGAGAAAGCCATCGTTCATTTACGGGAATGTCGGAAAAAATCAAATAATTTAGTATTTATTTATATGTCAGTTAAAATTTCTACAAATATAAATAAATATTTATAAACTTCAAACTTCTACATATGACTTAAATACTTAGCTGCTTACGGTGAAAAACAAATCAAAGTAACATCTCAGACTCTCTTGAAGTACAGCTTAATGAAATTGACTTTTCAAAAATCTATACAAATTTATTTTATATTTCAATCTCCATTTTCTCTGATTAATAATTGTATATTTTAAAATTTTAAATTATTATTGTAGTGTTAGTCTAAATACCATATTTTTTTAATCTTTAAAAACCATTCCTGAAATGATTAATATTTGTTCCACCAAACACAATTTTATACAATTAGTACAAAAAAATAAATAATTTTATAAATAAATAATTAAAATAAATAATTTTATAAAAAAATAATTTTATGACATACACAGTGCTTATTTTATAAATTAAAATTAATGTTCAAACAAAAGTTTATTTTTTTGAAAATTTGGAATCTGAAAATGCTCACCTCTCTAATTTTGACCCTTATCAGTTCAGTTACAAAGCAATAACATAAAAAAATGGAAGAAAAAACTTAAGATATTCGAAATTCAATCAAGAAATTGCAGTTCAATTAGCACCCCAATAAAATTTCAAGATTGATATAACAAAATTCCTGGATTTGAAAGATTTGTCACACGAAAAATTAGAGGAAATTGTTTTGTGATAACTTATTGAGCGAGTTTCACACATTTCACACATATATTCATGCATTTTGAAGCAGAAATAATTACTAGAAAATAAGAACACAGAATTTTGAAGAAGAAAAAACATAAATTAATTTTTTTAATTTATTTATTTACTTTTTTCATTTTAACATGTACGACTTATTAACTGTTACTAGGCCCAATTACAGCTTCATAGTCGATGGAATTGTTACTTAAACAAGAGTATTTGAATTTTATTGTAAAAAAAGAATATTTATCTTCAACTAGATGGCAATCCATTGGAGGCCAAACTTTACACATCACTACTTGTGTTACATGGAAAATATATACATATTTTGTGCCTAATACTTTAAAATCCAGTAAAATTGAACTGCAAGGAAAGCCTGAGAAGTTAAAGGTTTATATTTTTTGGTTATTTTCTTTGGTTTAGGAAAGAAAACACCCGTCAGAAAAAAAACTAATCGACTTTTGTTTAACAACTTTGTAGTGAAATTATTAAAAAAGAAAAAAAATTCCAATGCATTATGTCATTAAGAACATTAACTTGACATCTATTCCTTAAATACAAATATTTATCTCGCTCTACCTATTTTTTGAAAGTTACTAAACACATTTTCTTTGTATATGATGCAAAATCAGTGTTAAAATTAATTGATAAATTTTTTCTCTTTTTTTTCAGCAAATTTAAGAGCCATTAAGACTCTCTTTATCTGTTTAGCCTCCAGAACTACTGTAAGGTATTACCCTCAGAGGATGAAAGAGGATGATGTGTATGAAAGTGAATGAAGTGTAGTCTTGTACAATCTCAGGTTATTCTAGTTTAACCTACTTTTTTAACCAATCTCTAAATGCATAAATTACTTCCTTTTACTTTTTAAATGATAATCCAGAATTTATAGAAAATACTAATTTTTTACACTGGCTGAACCAAAATTTCTACACTTAATAAAAAAAAATGTCATGCAGAGATGGCTTCTTAAGTTGATCTTTTGATGAGTCTTAGAGATAATATCTTTAAAATAATCCAATTGTAAATTTTGCTTTTTAATATTTTTAGCTGTTTTAATAGGACTTCATGATTGAAGGTATATCCTTTATTTTTACTGATCCACTCTACAAGTTTGATAATACATTGGTCAATTTCATATCCAGTTTCTTCTAAACAAGTCGTATATCTTTCATGATACTTGGTTTTTAGATTCTATTTTCCAGATTCCCTAGAATCAGCGCACCCACATTTTCTAGATTTTTTCTTGGTCTTTTCAATTTATCTCCGTTAATGCAGTAAGTTGTCAGTTATTCAATTTATTTATTTCTTCATCCTGCAACTCTTGGTTTCTTTTTATTTGGGTTTTAATGTATGTATCATAGCTTTCTTCCATTAGTAGACAGTTTTAAACACACATTAACAATTCAATAGTTAGAATAGAAATGGAAAATTTTCCTCTGTTAGCTTTCCACTGTTCAGTTCAGTCTTCATGTTTTGAAGTTTGGTTATTAGCAAATCACAATAATCAAAAACAGTCCAAATACAGATCTTGACACTTTGAGCTGTACAACTGAACTTGGTGAACTTGGAGAACTTGATGTTCTTCAAGAACATCAATTGTTGCAAAAAGTTGATAAATAAGGTCAAGATTTGAAAATTGCTTTAAATTCCTTGAATATTCTTTTGCTTCAGTGCTATTACCATTTTTGTAATCTGTTCTCTTCTTTTGAAGGTCTGTAAAAAAATAAGACAAAATCCCTTTCAAAGGTCTTATACTCTTAATTCGCTTTGGAGAAATCTAGTTTGCTGAGATGATTTTGGGTTGATGCAATCCAATGCCTAATTCTTCGGCTATGTTTATTAGTTCTTCAAACCCAATCCCTTAATTTTAACTTTTCATCAGGTTACTTAATACCTGTACCTGATTCTGATTGCTCATCCAAATATATCCTTTTTCTTTTCTGACATCATTTATTCCCAATCCAATCAGTAAGCTATGTCCCAAACAGGTAAAAAAATCTCAATCCAACAGGTCTAAATCTAATCTAAATGTAAAAATCCAACAGCTCTCAAAATCTAAATCAATGCTCTGACATAAATCCGTAATTTTCTTAGGGACTCCTATCTCAAAATACCAGCCAACAAATGCCATACTGTTCAGTTGTTTGTCAATGTATATTTTTAATTTATCTAAAGCAAACTGAACTTTTTTTGTAAAAGAAGTCCCTTTATGTGATACTCCTTGAAGTGATACAAGGAGAAAGAATAATAATGCAAGTCTGCACTCCATTGACCAGAGTAATAAGACATGTTATTTAGTATGTTCAGTGAAGCTTAGGAATTTTGTCTGCTGCAACAGACATCAAGGATAATTGGTTAGTGATGGGGTTCAGCATTCATAAAATTATATATTTTTTCATTCATATTTAAAAATATATTTTGCCTGAATTCTCTGATAGATTCTCTTGAACAATTGAGTTCACACGCATCTACTGCTTCATTTAATAAATTTAAAATCAAAGTTTTTTCAAAATACTTACCCTTCCCCTTGCCTTCTTTTATAGCATTACACACCGTTCTTGTGACTCTTAGTCCAATTTTTTCATGATCTTTCAATTTTAACGCTCTTTGAACTTTGAAAATTTAAAACACCATTTGTGGCATCAGAATTTTAACGGTCAATTAAATGAGTTTTTTAATTTCATAATATTTGCTAACAAAATTTGCATATTAGTACCACAATAATTATTAAAACCTAAAGAAAGTATTGTACACCAGCTGTTTGTAGCCAGTCAAGAATCAGGAAACTGCCATTCAACAACCAATACAAAAATATTGTATCAGCGGCTTAGCCATACAATATTTTGTGCAGTGACAATTAAATATGTAACCTGCCCAACTTGCAGCAGAAAGTGTGTTGTTTCACTCACAAACTTTGTGCATGTGGAGTGTGTGTGTGTGTATGTGTGTGTGTTGTAAACAAAGCAGACTAGGCTGAATTTTGTTCCCATTCATTCTTATATTCATTCTTATATGCCTGTTCTGGGCTAAACATCTCTTAGTTGACAAACGTTTTAATTTTTTCCCAAAATAAGTATTTTTTCCTTATAAAAAAAATTGTTTTGTAATTTTCCCCAGCCTAGCCTCAATTTCTCCCCAAACCTCATTCAATCATTTGGACATATTCTGTACCACTCTCTTTTTCATCTTAACCTCCGGAACTACCATAAGGTGTTTTTTTTTACCTCCGGAATCACTGTTAAGGTTATATCATCAGAGGATGAGATGAATGAATTGTAGCGTGTATGAAAAATGCCATCCCTGACCGGGATTCAAACCCGGGACCTCCGGGATGAAAGGCCGAGACGCTACCACTCGCGCCACGGAGGCTGGCACCATAAGGTATTACTTATGAGGATGATATGTATGAATGATTGTGAATGAAGTATAGTCTTGTACAATCTCAGGTCGACCACTCCTGAGAAGTGTGGTTAATTGAAACCCAACCGCCAAAGAACACAGGTATCCACGATCTAGTATTCAAATCCGTATAAAAAAAAACTACCTTTACTAGGATTTGAACCTTATATTCTGTAACCCTGTCTTAATGTATAAATTTTTTGAGAAAATTAAAAAATTTAGTTTCTTTGAAAACTCAAAATTGAAAACATTGAGAAACAGTAAATTTTTAAAATGTCCACAATGGTATTATGTTATATATCAATTGAAAGTCCTACTCATAAGCATAAAAATGACACCTTCCTCATTACTGCAGTTATCGTAGTTCTCTAATAAGTTTAGATTTCAATATATGATGGTCAGCAAATTTTGAGAATTTTTGAGATTTTGTGAAGTCAAAAAAGAGTGATCCAGAAATTATCTTGTGAAAAGGTACAAATATACATAAAATCAATCGAATTTATGACATTGTTTTTATGCATTTGTTGATTTGGCATAGATTCTTTTGATGTGGACAACACAACCTCTTTAATACAGCCAATGGTTCAGAGAGTGATTGTGGTACACCCAAAAGGTTTTATCAAGCAAGGTATTTAGACTAAGGCTTACCATACTTGAAGAGGAAGATGATTTAATAGAAGATAAACGTAGGGGAAAACTACAAACAATATAAAAAGATATTCGATTAAGTCAGCAATATTTAATTTAAATGATGTATACAGTCATTGAAAAATAAGACTCTCACATATGTTTAGAAAAATATTGGCTTAAATAATGAAAATGTTGGAAAATATTTGGAATGATATTTTTGTAAAGCAGGTAAATTTCCATTGGGTTTTAGAAGGAGAAAAAAATTACTGAAGAATGATGTATAAGAATGGTTAGATGGTGATATCGATCCTGGGTAGAGAATTATGAATGATGAACAATTAATTAAGGATGTCCTTTCACTGACTAAAAATGATTCGGAAGATGATGAGGTGAAAGAGGAAGTTATTAGAAACGCTCAGCCTTTCTAGTGTTCCTGATGCAGTTGATACAATAATTTCATACAGCAATTTATCTCAAAAACAAGACATGCAGTTGTACTATGAAAATTTTAGATGGTTTAAAGACATTATTACTATAACGAAGTAATCTTAGTCATGTAAACAATTAAAAATTGAAAATTTTATTTTTATTCACTGTTTCAATCAACTTCGTCACAAACTTAAATCAAACATTGTACATAGGAAATATTTTTCAATTTACCAAAATCAATATTTAAAATTATCAGTGTAAAAAACCCAAAACCAAAATTATTTTTTCTCTTTGTTTAAATATTTTTATTTTTTCTTGTAAACTTCACATTTTTGGTTTTGCTTCTGATCTGGGCTTGGACAACGTAATATAAACACAATAAAAGAAAATTAATTCAAATTTATTAGTTAAATACAGCATTAATAAAGGTATTTAATAATAAAATGTGAATATATGTATTGTATATTCCTGGAAATGTAGATTAAAACATAGGCGTAATGTAACATTCTACTTTAAATTCTGTATAATGGACTTTCCCAACAATGGATGAAGGCCTCCCCCAATTAGTCCATTATAGTGGGCACTTACTATACAGACATTTCTAATGTTAAATCAAACAACATCCTACAAATATTAATACAGCAAAATCTTTATTAACATCCTTGAAATAAATGACTTTTAAACATTCACACAATGCAAAATGTGATATAGAATAGAATATTATCATTTAGATTGGAAGTAGCAGATAAATATAAAAATGTACCGATTAGTATTTTAATATACAGAAAGTCATCAGACATATTAAAAACACAATTTAAGATGTTTGTAAGTATATATGAGTAAAGTTTGTTATCTGTTAAATAAAATTTTATTCGTATTGAAAAAGTATTAAATAATTTTCCTATTCATATTTTATATATATATATATATATATATAACTTATGACAACTATATTATTGTCAATAATGAAAATATTGTGTATGTAAATATTGTAGTATATTTAAATACTTAAATGCTAAAGGAAAAGAACAGAAATACTAAAGCCCAGTATGACTTTTTATCTCTGCAATCGGCTATCTTTTAACAATCTTCAGTGAGAATCTTAGTATTACAGTACCTATTCATTTTTTGCTTCACAGAGGTTAACTAATTTTTTTCTATGTAAAGCTGGAGACTTCAAACATATGTAAAACAGACAGTTTTAATATTAACTCATAGTCCTGATGTCAATAAAGACTGAAATGGTAATTTCAAAAATACAAAAATATGTAAATGCAGTTTTAATCAAATTATGACTTTATAATACCTATACTTATTTACTTGTATATAGTGAAATAATACAAAAGCAATGCTGAATTAATGCTATGCACTTTTAATACTTATAATTTGTTATATAAGATTATATGTAAATTAATAATATAAACTATTACCTACAAAAAGATATATAATGCAATTAATCCTTAGAAAGAATCTTTTGGTCCTTAGACCATCTTCAGTTTTGATTTTTCATTTTTTATTATTAATAAATTAAATCTTTTATTTTTTAAAAATAAATAAAGGAGAAATAAAAAATCCTTGCATCTAAACAAAGACAGTTTATGGCATACTATGTTTTTATATAAAAGTTTGAAAATATTAGATAAGGATAACTGACATAATAGCATGAATCTTTTAATATTATACAAATTTAAACTGTCCTATTCATAAAATTATTGATTTTTTAATTATTTAACTACAATGTTTCGGTTAAATTTTAAACAAAATTCTTTTAATTACGGTATTCAATAATGAATTTTATTGTAATTTTTGTTTTATGTTAAGAATTTTAAAATGACTAGTTTATATTTTAATAGTCTGTGTTATTAAAAACTTGTTTTCTGCCATATTAGATAATTAGGAAACTTAAATAATCATAACGATGTATGCGCACTCACACATTAGTCCTTATTTATAGTCTGCTAACTATTCCTATTTTGTCATATTTTTAGATTTATATTTTTAATAAATAATATTATTCATTCACATATCCATAGACAATGTTACATATCCTTTAAATAAAATATTTCATTTAGGAGCACACAGACATAAAATTCTGTATATTGTTATAAGATAAGCTGAATTCATTGAATGGGGTTTATTATCCTATTTATTAATTAGATAAAACCCATTTTTCTGATGCTCATAGTAACAAAATTAAAACCAAAACACAGGATACGAAGTGGAAACCAAGATGATAACGAATATTATACAATAATATAAGACTTATTCAATTATCAACTCAATAAATTTGACGTTCCATAAAAAGTAAGAAACAGAGAAAAATATTAGCAATGCATTTTCAACATAGTTCTATATGGTAAGGGATTGTTCTATAAAGTATAATTATCAATCTGCAGAATATATATAACAAACAATTAAATTATTCCATTAAAAAAAAATCTCTGTTTGAATGGCCCATGAAATGTTATTGTAAATCATTAATCTGCTTTCAAATTACACAATCTGAGTTTCTTTTAACATGCGATGAAATCTAATCATTACTTAACCTTTTGATGAAGTAAATATGAGTTAAAATTCTTTTTTGAAAACTTAACTGTATTTACAGTATAAAATATGCATTATGATATCTTCATTATGTTAACAAATTTAATGTTTACAGTAAGACCATTTGAATGAATTAAGTATATTTAATAGGAATAATGTTCATGCATAATGCGTTTCCTTCAAGTACGGTCCAGTGATAAATCCTGTGGGTAGTTTGGAAATTGACACCGATACTTAAGACAAATTGTACACAACTCTGTTACTTTTTTACCATCCTTAACTAAAATAATATTAAACAATTTTTTTACAAATTTATAGTAGTACGTTCTTAATTTAAATATGTTTTGAAAGACACTACAAATAAAAGTAAATAATATCATAATGTATATCACAGCCAAAATATCACATATAAAAATTAAATTTAAAACTATTCACTAATATTGGATAATAAAAAAATCAACACCTCTACATCTCTAGTTTATACAAAATAATACATGCATTATTTATTGACATTTTCATAAAAATACTCTGAACCACCACAAAACAGAAAATAATAGTAAACTAACATTAATTAACACATTACAGAACTTTGGGGAAAAAAGTTAATTAAAAATGAATCGCATCTAATTCTAATTATTATTTTTTTTTTTACACCAGTTTTGCCATTGAAAATACAGTAAGTTATCAAATATATAAATAAATAATATTTATTATACAAATAAAATAAAAATTAGCAGTATACATTTTCATATCTTAAAAAAGAAAAAACATTAACTAGACTCGTAGATGAAAATTAAAATTTAAGTGATATAATCTACATAAGAAAATTTTCAGACAGCCCCAAAAGAGATCAAGAGAGAATATTATGTTCAACAGATATCATTAAAATTACAGGATAAATATTGATTAAAATGTATTGATATCATAATACTCAGAGCCTCTTGATACATCCAAAGACATACACAATAAGAAATTGAAATGTAAACAAAATAAATACTGCTGCTAAAATACAACAGTACAGTAATAATAATTATTATTAAATAAAAAGGTAATTTAATTTAATTAACAAATCAATAATGTTTAAAATAATACATATGAATGAAAAAAATATTCCCTGAGCCACATAAGATAAGCAAGTAAAAATACATTTAATTAGGAAAAACTCATGCTACTGAAATCCAAAATAAGATGATCAATATAAAAAAATAAATTAAAAATAGTTTTTAAAAATTAATAATAAAATTGACCAAATGAAAACAAAACACACAAGCAAACAGTTCCAAGATTTTTCCACTAAGAGTTTTAGCACAAAGAAATTCTATTTTCACATCTTAAATTAACATTATGCAGATTCACTTCTTTCTGAAGTTTAATTTTAATCTACTAAAATATACATTCTTTTAAACATGTTACATAAACAATTACAAACGATAATAAAAAGTACTACAATGTTATCCTTTTTTTGTTATACTGAAACAATGCTAAAAACAAAGTAACATTACACTTCAGGCAATACTCCCAAATTTAAGTAAATTAAAATGACAGGATAACTAAAATACATTAATTTTGGCAAATAGCAAATTAAAAATTAAATAAAGGAAAACAGTGGTTTTACAAATAGGTTCAAAATCCAAAGCATTAACAAATCAAGATCTTGGCAATGTCACAAGTATGACATCGACAAAGAAAAACGCTATTAAAAATATTAAAATCTTAGCAAGAAAAAATACTGTTTTAACTTACCTTTAATTACACCTAAAGTGTATGCTAACTAGGTTTGTTCTACTTTTCTTTGATATGTATAATCACTTATAGTTTTATTACCATCCTCTTAACCCATAAAAATAAGCAACAGAAAATAAATAAAAAGAAAATATGACCAGCACTTTCACAGAGCTCTAAATATTTGTAAAGAAATAGTCCAGTAAAAACTAAAGCACCATTTAATTACCAAGTGTAAGGTAGCTTCAATAAAACAGATATGGATATGATAAATGTCCATAATAGCTGTCCATATTATTTTCCTATGATAAATGTGCTTGTTTTGAGGATTTTGACAATGTATATTCTTCACTGAGAAAACCTTTGATCAGTACTTTTTATAAAAGTTTTTAAATAGTATGATCAAAAAGAGGAAGAAAACTTCCTTGGCAAAACAATAGATAAATATGGAAACCAAGCTAAGGGTAAAAAACTTGAAAAGTACAAAAACAGAAAAATTCAGCTCTTCTGTTAACAGAATGTTTGACTCTGATCGATGGAAATGACAACATGCTCTGATCCTAAAACAATTTACAACTGGATCGTAAGTCTTAAGATGATACACAGTGCGTTCAGAAAGTTGCGGTGTACTGAAATTATGGAAGTACAATGATGAAACTGTTTTAATTACTACTTTGTATTTTTAATTTGTAATTTGTTATTCTATAGCAATGGATATTATAACTGAAATATTTTATAAAATGTGTAAAATAACCTTCTAAAACATCAATACAATACTGCTTATGTTTCAGTAATTTGTCTTCAAACACTCTAACCAGTTGATGTACTGAAATGTCTCTTAAGTATGCTGTTATCATATGAGGTCTATTGTGATACACTGCTTCTTTGTTACCCCAGCCCCCCCTAGAAAGTAATCTGGAGAAGTCAGATTGGATGATCATGCATAGCACAAAACCCATCAAAATGATTCATTCCATAAAGACATTTTGTAAAAAAATATTTGACCTGTTAGGTATGTGAGCTGTGGTGCAATCTTGTTGCAACTGACCATGATTGATTTCCACCTCTGTTAACCGACTAATGAAGTTTGTTGAAACAGCACAATAACAATCACTATTAATTGTATTTTCAACACAAAAAAAAATTGGACCCACAATGCACGATTAACTCAAAACGACCTAAACGTCAATCTTCGCTTCATGTAAAGATTGTTCATGTAATTCATGGAGGTTAGTTGGCAAATACAGTATTTTGTGAATTAATATCCCTCCCAAATGAAACCATGCTTCTCTGTAATAAATGTAATGTCGAGGATACCTACAGAATTTTGGTCAATAAAATGCTTAAACCACTGACAATAATTTAGTCTTTTGGGCATGATCTGTAGGTTTTGATTGTAAAACACACTTTCCTTTGTAGGGGAAAAGTTTCAGTATAGCTGTACACATACAGCTATATGTGTACAGTAGCAAGTCCGATATCTTGCTCTGGTGCTAACTTACACAATGACTTTGATGGACTTTTGGCCACAGCACCTGAGATATCAAGCAAATTCTGTTTATTAGTTTAGGTGGTCTTCCACTTTGATCAATGTCTTCAAAAGAAAACAGTCTGTTGCCTGAAATTTTTCGATAAAGAGTTCTGACTGCACTGCAGTGAAGAACAGAAGCAATTGAAAAACTTTCCAAAAAAAAATTTGTGCTTCATTAAATCAGTGTAACTGTTACCCTCATGAAAGATTTATTTTATGAGAAAAATTCATTTCTCTACTGAAAGAAACGTATTACATTTCTCACAAATATTAATTCTGATAAATGAAACAATATAAAACTGAGCATTTTCAATCACAATTCTACAATTGATATCTTGGTTTATTACTGAACAATAACTAACAAACTCACAGAGCAACAACTTAACGCGGTAAGAACAAAATGCATCAAATAATTCTAAAGCATACTGCAGTGACTTTCTGAATGCACTGTAGTAATCATATGACCGGGAACAGAACAGAGACTGTGATGACAATAAAATTAGAAAGGTGTCACTAAAACCTTTGTTAAATTATTTTTTAAATAGAAAGAAATAAAACAATTCATATAAAAAGATAATAATGTTACAAAAACAATTGAAGTAGGAGCAACTCATGTAGCTAAAATTACAATTAAAGAATTTGAGGCACCAAACATACATCTAAGGCATCTCCGTGATGATGTGGTAGTGTCTAGGCCTTTCATCCAGAGGTCCCAGGTACAAATCCTGATCAGGTATAGGGCACTTTTCATATGCTACAAAATTCCATTTCAATATCCCATGCACAAGCTTCAAGTTTATCTGACAATATGATTAAATTAGAAAAAAAAAAAGAAAAAAAGGGTCTGTATTTTTATGTGAGAAAGGAGCAATATTTACATAGTTACTAACTACAATCCTTATGATTCTGAGACTTAACATACATGCGTTTATATACAATTGTCTGTGTACTGCTTTTTTCTTATTATCGATGAAGTACAGCAACCTAGTTATCAGAGTATAAATACATAGCTGGCCTTGTTAAATATATTGAGGTTCTCTTTAATCAAATCCATTATCTTGCCAATATTCTGATTCTAAACATAGTCTGTTTTGACTACTTCATAAAATTACCAGTTGTTATCTCGTTATAAGGTTAAATGAGTGATATTACAGCATTCCAGCCCGACTTGAGTCAATATGCTGCACTGCTAACTTCTGGATCGGACTGGATTTAACATGAGCTAAAATAATCAGTTTATTATGAAGATCCAAAAGAAAGACACATCTTTGGGTTACGTGTATTATACAGAGACTGCAGTGGCAAAGAAATTATGTTGTCTCCGTACATGAACAAGAAATATATAAAGAAACATATTTTGCTACAAGGTTTAAATGATAGATTTTTAATAATGTGAATATCTTACTACTTTCATTATCAAATTTCTGTAAATATAACTATTATCAAATCCTGATTGTAAAACATCAACAACAGATAGTCGTTTAAAACAAGCAAATAACAGCACTAACATATTTCATCGAGTATGTTTTCATATTTTCATATTATGTTGCATTTATGGTAAAGGCTTAATTATGTAAGATTTTACAAAATTAACCATTTTTAATTTCAAAACAAGAACAAAAGAAATTATGCCAATATAAATTGATAGCATAATAGCTGTATTGTCAGATCCAGCGAAGCAGTCAGTTCATATTTTTCATGTAAAATTATTATTATTTAGTTTCTCCATGGGGATTCAAATAAAAAGCATGTACTACATTGCTGATTTCTAAATCTGACCCAGAAGGAAGAGATTAAACCACAGAATGTATTTATATAATTTATATATATATATATAAGCAAAAAAAGTATAAATAAAATAACTTAAGAGTAAAATTAAATAATTATTAACATAAAAAATTAACTTTTAAACTTTTTTTATATACAGCATAAGAATACTACATATTAAAATTGTATGTATTAAAAATTTTAATTGTTATACATTTAAACATAATTACATATGAAAGGAAATTTTATACATAAAATAAAAATTTTATAATCCATGCACTTTAGTTGTGTTAATTATTTTTTCTTTTTTTTTTTACAAAAATGTTTATAAGTTTTATTGATTACATAAAGGACAAAAAAGAACTATTGTAATTAATTAATAATAAACATTTAATTTTTCTTTTATTCCTGGACTAGAATAAATACAAAAATAAACATATCAGTAATAACATTATTTAATATAAGGAGTACATGAAATCATTTAAGCGTATGGTAAGCATCATATTTCAGTATAACACATAAGGAAAGATGACAACTACAAATGTTATGCTTTTAATTGATTACACTAAAAAGTAGAAACAGCAGTACAGGATAATAAATTGTCATTATTGGAAAAGACTGTTATAAGAACAAAATAAATTTTTGTCTTTTACTTAAAAAAAAAAAAAATATCAATATCATAACTAATGAAATTAAAAATACAATGGTACAGAAAAATAGATTTTATTTTCAACATAATTAGAATCATAAATAACAATAAAAGCATAGCAATTGTAACTTTTTAAAGAATTAATACTGCATATTAATAATAATAATAATAATACTAATGATACAATTGACGTTTCACGCCATATTTGTGGTGTTGGTGATGATGATGGTGATGGTGATAATAATAAGTATAATAATATTGATGGTATAGAACTAATAAGAAAATACCTGTTTGCTGTATAGGAGTCAGTGTTGTAATATGAAGGAGGCCCTTCTGCTGATCCTCCACCAGGAGGCCCGATTCGGCCGATCGCCTTCCGAACTACTGACTGATAACGACCTCTACCACGGCCACGATAATAACCACGATGATATTCTGGTTCATGGTATGATTGAACAGCATCAAGCTCTTTATTATACCTCGGAATGTACCTGTATATCAATGATAAAAAAACTTTATTTTTCCTGCAATTATTTATTTATATATATATATTTTGTATAAATATATTTATTTATTATTAAAAAAGGATATAATTTAAACATACAATTTTTTTGAAAAAACTATTTCACTCTTCCAGTCAGCAAAAGTACAAAATTATTTATCCTTTTCTTCTATAGCTGAGTGTCAGTGTAAAAATTACACAAAATTAAATTTGTCAATTTTCTCATATAATTTATTTACATTTTTAATCAATAAAGTAAAATATAAGGAAAAAAATTTTAATCCTCAACACTAAAAATTTATCTATTTTATTAAAGAAATTTTGTTTAAATAAAAGTGGAAGAAATAGCTATGCAATTTAGGCAATCTCATGCCTAAATTGTTTACACAAATGTGGTTAAATTGTCACAATTATTTTCCTTTTAGAGAGACCATTAATGTTTCGTTTTACAGGACTGAAAAAGGGACAACCTTTTTTCTGAAAATGCATCCTTAAAAAATGCTATACCACAACACAAAGAGATCACAAATGAAATCGCAAAAAAAATTAAATACTCCAGCACTCTGATTCATGAAACTTCAAGTTATCTATAATAAAAATTAATGCTTAATGGTAATAATTTCAATTACCTAGATTACTCTATTTTATGAATCAAAAATACATGACAATGCTTAAGAAGGGGATTAGGGACATTAATATTAGCAAAATATTGCTATACACATATCCACAAATGAATTGATTTCGATTTACAGCTAGCAATAAAAACTTTTTCCTTAATTTCTGCTCTAAGGGTAAAATGAAGCCACACTAAAATTCTTGGTTTTAATTTTCTTTAAATTAAAGAAATTGAAAAAAAGAAACAGGTATCAGAAATGTACCTCTAGCTGATTCTGAAAATATTGTCGCAAAGCTCAAAAAAGTACAATTTTAATTTACTCTGTGTAGCTTAACTTTGTTGTACTGTGTCAAACTTCAAACAAAAATTGTTAACAATTTGATTCTGGGAAAACTGATGTAAATAAATCAATAGAAAACCAATACTTTGTCAATGCTAAAATAGAAAAAAATAAAAATAACAAATTGAATAATAAAACCCAAATAAATTATTGAGAATTTTTTTTCATAGGTTTGCAACAACATATGATGCACAATTTACTTCTATGTACCATATCCAAATATTTTCACTAGCAGTTCTGAGTTACTGACATTTTCATACATTTGAAACGTTGACAGACATCATGCTGTAGAAAAATGTATGGTATACACAATAACAATATTATTGCAGTTTGAGATACTGCAAAAATATTCATATTAAAGAATATATATCATATCTTACAACATTTGAAGCTGTGGAAAGTGGTCTTGGAGAAACAGATATACTGAAACCGGTACTAGTAGAAGTCATAGTATTAAAATTTGTACGAAATTTAAAATGGAAAAAGTATTTTATGCTATACAATCATCTATCTCCTGATATAAAAATCAGAATATTGTCACTTAAATGTTTCACAACCAAGCACATTATTAAAACAGAGGATCAATAATTATACCCGTTCTGCAAAATTTGTGTACAAGATGTATTACTATGAGACTGTATTCTTGTGTCAGTAGTTAACTGCAAAACTTCAAAAACAATTTCAATTTCCTCATACATACTTTGGTTACTTAATCATGCTTAAAAGAGATAACTCAAAAGAGACTGGCCAGAAAATATTTCCAACATTCTTTTTTTAATTAATGCATTTCCTTTTTCTTACAGCTAAAGCTTTAAGTTCAATATTTAAATGCCTTACAAAGTGTGCTTGCTTAAACTGTTATAAGATAATCCAATTAATTGAAAGTATAAATACAATTTTTCCGGTTTATCCATGATAGTGAAACGGCTCCTACAATACAAGGCACTATTTCAATATTTTAGAAAATGGATCAGTGAAATGTCTCTCAAGAACTCCTTATCTCTGACATTAAACCATTTTCTTTTGGGTTGAATGAATTCAACTTCACATTCTTGTTAATTCTACACGTACTGGAAAAAAAAGTTGCATTATATAAGCTGCAGCAACTATTAAACATAGTCCTGATGCAATAGGATGTCCCCAAATAACTTGCATTTCTAAAGTGAAACACTGCATTCATTAAAAAAAGCAACCCCATAAAACAATTACTTTTTACTATTAAGTCCTTTAATCATTAATCAAATTTTTTTAAGTTTACAGTTATACAGTTGTACATGTGAATATAATTTTTTTCTTACTTTTAGTTTTTATCCTGTTACATGAGAGATTACCACTAAAGTAAAGACAGTTTCATTGTAAAAAAATTTATTCTGAAACTTTATAAATATTTTTTTATTTCTCTTAAACTACATACCTTATACTTCTTTACATAATCACCACATGGATTAAGACATTTATCATAATGATACATCGTCTTTAATACACCCTCATCATATTCTTCTGCTGCCAGTCAATTTAGCCACCGATTAACGCATTTTCAAGTTCATAGTTTCCCACGAATTGCTCACTACTCAAAAATTCTTTCAATTTGCCATCAGTTAGCTGCCCACATCACCAATTTTGAATGGCGTACGGTAACTTATGCATTCTCTCAATGGGGGCTTCTACATTTATAGTTGTTCCACATGGTATGAAATCAATCAGCAGTATGCCAAACCAATTCCAAAAGACTGTGTCCATCAGTTTGCATCCAAATGGCTGTAGTATGATCTTTGAAGGTCTAGTTGGTGATTGAGTGCAATGCCATTCACTTGACTGCCATTTTCTCTCTGGCGTGCAATACGAAATCCATTTTTCATCACCAGTAACAATTAAATTAAGGAATCATCACCTTTTTTAGTGTAGCGTATCAAAAATTACAAAGCAGATATCCCATTAGGATTTTTTTGTGACCATCTGTTAAAACGTGCAGCATCCAACATGCATAAATCTTTCTGAAGCCTAAATGGTAATGAGTAATGTGACCAATAACAGCTCTTGAAACTCAGGAAAAAGAACGGCCCAGTCAGAAATCATTGAGCGATGATCTTTTCCGATTTCATCAATGATGTGTTTCAACAAGTCCTTGGTGATAATCAAGAAAGTTCTTGATAATCACCAAAACCAACTCCCTGAATATTCATCATCCATATTAATTCTGTTATTTCTAAAGCCTTCAAATGATTTTTGGATGTTTCTTTCATTCATTAGATTATAACCATACAAAGCAACCAACTGCCTATAAATTTCAGCCAGCTTAAGTTTTGATGGTTTAAAAAGCATATGACGCCATGGATTTCACAGTCAGTGGCAACATCGATTTTCCTATTCGATTTTATAACATAATAACACACACATAATCAAAGATACTACAACACGACAACTTACAGACAACAATGCAGTGCATACATTACTAGCATAGCCATGAACACAGGTTCATAAACTTTAAGAAGTGAAATTTCATCAGCGGTCTTTACTTTAGTGATATCATTTGTATATTTTGAGAACAGTAGTTAAAATTTATTTTGACAAATCTTTCTGTTCTGTTTAAAATAGTAATTTTTGCTGCCAGATTTTAATTTGCTTTATTTTGAATTATGCCCATTTTATAAAAGTTGTATTTGTTTCTGACTTTATTTACAACAATTTTCTCAGAATTAATTTATTTATTGCCAATTTTACAGTTAACTTACAAAATACCTAAAGCTATTTTTTTCTTCTCCAATTTTATCCTTCATAAGAAGTTGAAAGAAAACTATTTTGCTAGCCATAACTTGAAAATAAATTGTTTCTGGACTTTGTAAGAACTTTTTTGCTAATAATAATGTCCCAAATCGACTCTCGCTCAAAAAGTACAGCCACATAATTTTGAATCCCCACATACATTTCCTACCTTAACTGAACTCATAGGTAATGATGTGGCAATGTACAAACATTGAACAGCTGTTAATTCAAGTGGTGTTAGCACATAAAATTTGAAATTTTAATAACTAAATCCTAATTTTTTCTGTTTTCATTTCATCACAATCCCCTTCAAGATAGGAAATTCCTTGGATTTTTGCCTTGTCGGCATAATGAACTCACATCTGTACTTTATAATTTTGCTATGCTTTATAGAAAATAAAGAATTAAATAAAAAACCTGACAACAAAATTGTAATACTTTCCTAGCATTAGTAATTTATTCTTATACAGTGGAAAAATGATGATAAAATTTAAAAAAATTTTCCACAATTTCTTTTTTAGGGGTGGGAAATGAATTTTGATGAAATTTTATTATGTATTATAATGAAAAGTGTATTATTTACACTTTTAATAAAATTAGTTTGAGTAAGTTTAAATTGTAGAAATAATAAAAATTTAGATTCACAAAAAAAAGTATTAAAAACATTCATGTTTTTAAACCTTTGATCGTCTCCCCTCTCAATATTGCTCAAAGTATTTTTATTTTTTGGTCACTTGCACAACTACTATGCCTAGAAAGATATAAAAAAAGATTGCTTAAAAAATATACAATGAATAAAAAGATAGTTTTTTCAATTTTTTTGAAATGGGCAAATTTGGACAAATTTTTTTAAAAATGCTAAGATAAGCAACCTTGAATATATTGAGTTTAATATAGAGAAAACCGATTTTAAAAAATAACTACCTATCCTTTCCCTAAATATACTGATCCAAAAATGTTACCAAAAAATTGCCTCATGTACATGAGTCTGTACAAAATTTCATCAAAATTGGTTTATTCAGACAATAATAATTAACTTTCAAATACAACACACATGTGTACGTACAAACACTATCTTCCCCACTTTTTTCTTTTTTTGGGGTCCCAGGATATGAATTGTTGAGAAACGCAAAAAAAATTTAAGTAAACTAAAACCAAATGTAACTAAAAATTTATCATAAGGGCTTCATTATGTTATAATGTTATCTCATAAAAAATGAAATTTTTTTAAATGATTCATTTTCTTAAAATAATTTTTTTTTCATCCAACTCACCAGCAAACAAAGATGTAATTTCTCTCTCAAGATGTTTTGGTTTATTTAGACCATCATCAGGAGATTACAAATATTAAAATAAGTTAAAAATTAAAATGAACATACAGTCATGACTGATTATCAATGGTATATATATTGAACATAATGTAGTTAATTCTGGTGGGATAAAATATAATTAAAGGAAATCACATTATAAATAAATATGATAATATAATTGTTTATGATTATTATCTCTCTTTATATCTGTATTTAGAACATATTTAAATAATTTATCTTTTTTAAAAAATTTTTGTTCATTAATTAAATTTTTATGTTTAATATATATGTGACATTTTTCTAAATTATGTGTATTAAAAATAATTATAGGAAATATCTAAGATTTTCATAAAAGTATTTTTGATTTTATGCATGATCATTATCTAAGATGTGTTTGGCAAAATTAAAATTTTCAGGTTTGTTATTTTAAATTAACTATTAATGTGTTCTTTTGTGCATATGGAAAATTTATAGTTGGTCATATCGATATACGAGGGTAAGTCAATATTTATCCGCAATTTAGTTATATTTTTGTTTATGTTGGTAGCACTGTCATTTTGCATCGATGATGCATGCTTTGTTTATTTTTTGTTATGTCTAGGCAAGTTTCAAGCTGCTAGGTTAGTTTTGTTATCGCTGTCGTGCTGTTAATCATAGCTGCTCCGCTTTCTATTTGCACCAAAGTAGAGCAACGTTCGGTGATCCGTTTTTTGTGGTCGGAAGGCGTATCAGGGGCCGAAATTCATCGAAGACTTTCGGTACAGTACGGGAACA
>JAAAKQ030486649.1:0-21807 GCA_010016005.3 Zanna intricata
AAAAAAAAAAAAAAAAAAAAAAAACATGAAAGAAGCTAACACATTTGTCAAAAGGAAAATATTCCTAACTCAAGCAGACCATTGGTTGGTAGGGAGGGAGTAGTTCATGGCCATATAAAACAAGAATAAGTCTTGGTCTTGAATGGTACCACAATTCACAGGAAAATAAAAAATTAACATATATATATATATATATACACATGTTAAATGTTGCTATAAATTCATAATTTTTTTTTTTTTTGCAAGTAAACAGTTGTATTGAACATCTCTAATTTTTGTTTGGCTGAAGACGTCCCCCATTTTTCTTTGTTTTCATAATTAAAAAATTATGTGTAAAGGAAAATGGTAAGGCAACTGATTAAATGAAAACAATTAAGATATTTTTTCAAAATAATAATTATAAACAAAATACTCAAACCATGATGAAGAAAAAATAATAAAATAATCTGTTAACATATAGAGATGACTTATACTTAATGTAAGTATGTACACAGAGCCCTAAAATTATCAACAATTTTAAAAGTAATGAATAATTTCAAAAACCTTTTTAGAATGCACCCTTTTTCAATATTTAAATAAAAATATTTATTTTTTTAAAGCTAAATACTACTGGATAAATGCCATCGATTACAAAAAAAAGAAAAAAAGGAATTAAAAAAAAAAATACATTTATAAATATACATCAGACATTATTATGTTATAATAAAAATCAATAAATACACACACATATAAATATATACATTTATATAAATATATAGAATGATTATTAATTACACATGGACAGATAAATTTTTTATGTATGCACATTATATATTAATATATATATATATTACCTATGTAACTGCACTTGGACAAATTATCTGCACTACAAACATTTTGATGAATACATAAATACATTATATACATTGTACAGAGTATTAGGTAAATACATATCAAGCTCAAGTCTTGTTTTAATTAACACATTTATATTGACATAATCCACTTTTATTATATATTGTATTATTATTACAGAGCACAACATAATTTATAAATAAACTTCTTTTAGCAAGAATATTTAAGTTGTTTACCACTATTTACAGTTATATAACATACAAAATTGTAATAGAAAAAAAATAATAAATTTTAACACAACTCATTAAAATAGGGACATATCATCATTTAGAGGGCAGGGATTTGTGGAAAGAATATATCTTCATGTATCTTTAAATTTGTATAACAAAACTATAAAGTTTCAAGTACTGTAATAATTATCTACTATAACATCCTAAACTATTTCCAAAAGCAAAACATTTTGTCCAATTTCTTATAGTTTTGTGTTACACATCCTTCTATTAATTCAAGTCTTATCCATATGGATATTATAGATTTTGGATAAATACTGATTTAATAATAAGATTCTTTTGACTTGAAAAAAAAAATGTTTACTCCCAGTTAGATTAGTTGATAAAAGGGAAAATTAATGGTATATTAGTTAAGAAAAATCAGATTTTTATTAACTCATTTTCTGAGTTGTGAAATTTATTTTTTTAAATTTTGTTCAGTATTAAATAATTCAAATTATAAAATTAAAAAAAAATTTGATAAGAATATCATGTAAATGTCAGTTCCTTGTAAATTTGTAGTTATGATCCAGATATTGCAAGTAAGCTACTTAGAATACATTCCTTAAAATAGAAGTTTAGGGTAAATTATTTTCTATATATTAAATAATAATATACAGAGTAAATTATTACAGAATAACTTACAAATAAAAGCATACGCTACTTTCAAAATTTTATAATTTTTATTGTTTTTGTTAATAGAAAAATTTTAACATAAAAGTATATATAATTAATAAAATGTATGCAATTAGGTAGAACTACCAAAATAAATAATAATTGAATTGTTTTAATTTAGATAACAAAATGGCATTACTCAAGATTTAATTTTTTTTTAGAAATTTGTAACAGCTCCATTTCTTTCTTATATTGGGGAAAAATGATGACTAAATAGATTTCAGAAAACAATTTTTATTCAATTAATAACTTTAAAAATTTTAAATCTGTAAACGTTGGATATGCAATACCTGACCACCAGAACCACCACCATGGGTATAATGATAAGCAATAAAAAATATTTTCAACATTTTCTAAAAACACATACATACACAATATTAATTTAAACTTCAATGCTGCATAACAAGGTAAGAATTGGATCAATTTGTATTATCATGCGATTTATAAAACTGTTAAAAATAAAACAGTGAATCAAGCTCCCTTTTCTTTAAAGAAATAATTTGGGAAGAAATTCTATTCTGTACAAAAAAAAAAGCTGTCCACTGAAACTGTGTATACTTCGTCACAGCGACTCATTTTTCAGTTTATGTAAATCTATGAACATTAAGCTATCTATGCAGAAAGAAATTATTATTTCTACATATATTTACTCAAATCTAAGAAGCATTATTTTTTTGATATGATCATTCATAGAAATAGGGTGCATCTAAGATTCAAAGAAATGAAAAAATATCATGGTAATAACCTATTTGTACTGGGGATAGGATATCAAAAGTAAAAAATATTGATAATATAAAACGTACCCAAATTTCAATACTGGGCTAATAGTGCTAATATTTGTTGTTATATCATGTTATGATCTTTCCTTTTAGCTGTGATCTTGTTACTCTCCCAGTCTATCAGAGTTCACTTTGTAGTTTTCTATTATTGTAACCATTAATATGTTAATAAACGGACATAATGCATTAAAATGGAAAGTTACTGTATTTGCAGAAGATAATAATGGCAATAGAGATGCAGCCAGCATTTTTATATTAACAAAGTCACCATCAGTGTTGAAGAAAAGACCGTCACACAATATTTTTATGCATAACATGGACTACATGTTTTACTGGACTTAAATGAGGAAGATTTCCCCAAATTGATGATGCTGTAATTAATTTTATAAAAGAAAATTGTGCAAAAGGACTGCTGGTAACCAGCCATATGATGCAATTAAAATCATTTGAAATTGCCAAGTCCATTGGTGAGGAATTTTAAGGAAATCAAGGCTGGTGTGAAAGGTTAATCTGTCATCATGATAGATTTTTGTTATGATGTATATCAATTTTTCAAAAGTTGCCAGTAGATTTTGAACAGAAATTTAAAAAAATTTAAAACACATGTAATTCAACTTAGAAAGAATAGCATCTATCAATTTAATCACAGTGGTATCACACTAATGAGATACCTATTTTTTTCGATATGCCACACAATTATAAATCAATGAGAAAACAAAAAAATAAATTAAACTCGTTATAACTGCTATGAAAAACAGCGAATTACAGTAATGTGTTACAGCCGATAGTAAAATACTACCACCATATTTAATACTATACAGAAAAAAATGAACAATTTCCCAGTGATATTGTAATTAGAACACAATCTGGATGACAGCAATCTTTAATAAGATTGCTGTCATTCACCAATCTTTAATGCTTCATCAGCTGTCCCGATAGCTGGATGACAGCAATCTTATTAAAGATTGGTTGGATGTAGTATAGAATAGATATCTAGGATCTCAAAGTAAACCGCCCAATATGTTAATACTAGATGCATTTTGAGGTCATTTAACCAAAGAAGTATAGAATAAAAATTTCAGAACAATGGTGGGTAATTTGGTGATTACACCAGGAAGGATGACAAATCAGTTATAGCCATCAGACATTTATGTTAGCCCTTTAAGAAAACAATATGAATCATGGTTAATGAGGGAAGAAGACCTCTCATTAACACTGTCGGGGAAAATTAAAAAAGCTAGTCCAACATTTGTTTAAAAAATGTTGTATTTATAAACATCTTAAAGTGGGTCAGAGGATGATGTATTACGGGAAGATGTAAATAAAAATTTATACGATTCAGAATAAAAGAGAATTAGAAAGTGACTCCTCAGATACATATAGTTTAATAGTACTTAATAAATATAGGTATTTTCTATTGCAATTAACTTAATCTGAAATATATTATTATAAAATTATGTGGTTTATATTTTTTCTTTAATTAGAGATCTTTTTTATTTCAAATAATGAATTTTTAAAATGGAGGTATGTCTTAGAATTGAGTAAAACATGGTATAACAATTTTTTTTAATTTTTATTTTTTTTGTAAAATAATAATCTTTCAGTTAAAAACCAAACAATATTGTACAAGTAAATTTTAAATTTTTTTTTTTTGTTATTGCATTAAGTGAAATAACTCATTTTTCACTAGCGAGTGAAGTTTATATATATATACACATTGAGAAAGATATAAAAAATTTAAATCAAAGTTTTTATTTTGGAATAATTAAATACATTATTAGAAAAAATATATGAATTAATAGATCATGCTTATTTCACATTATTATAAAATAATAATGTGAACACACACTGACACACTTTCCACAACACTGACTGACATATTGTGGAAAGTATATTTTGTTATTTTGTCCTCTATATGATCATTTTAGAACAGACTAAAAATGTTGAATTTTTTAATCATCTAACGTATTAAATTTTTGTAGTATCTATTTTGAATAGAGAATTACTCAACACTAAAATATAAAATAAAAATCATAAAGCATTTTTGAACTTCAACATACTTGGAATTATTTACCTTTTCCGTATGTGATCAGAAGACAAATATATAGAGCTATTTATACACATATTACAAATGTCTATTTCAGGAGTACTATTATATATTGCATTGAAAAAAAAAAAAAAAAAAACTGGAAAATAAACAGTAATTCAAGATTTAAATTTCTTGCTAATAATAATAATAATAGAAACTTATTAATAACACAAAACTATCTATCAAAAGTGACAAGTTGTTTTACGGTAATTTTCAATGATACTTTCTAAAACGTTTTTGTAATTAATAAAGTTAAATCACATTAAAATAGATTTTATAAACAATAATCAAAAACTGCTATAAAAATAGTTAACTAAATCAATATTTCTGGAAGACATAAAATACAGAAAAAATTATATTAAGTAAGTGATTTAACAAAATTTTCCCTACTTTTCAAATGAAATTTTATAAATGTTATTTTGAAAATAATTTAACATTATAAAGCAAAAAAAAGTTAACTAAGAATATGAAAACATATTACTATAAAAAAATCCATCTTACAAAAATATAAACTCATTAATTTTATTCGTTAACAAAATTACGACTCCTAAGTATTTATATATAAAAATATCGATTCTTACATAACAACTGAAAATCACATTATATAAAATTTAAGAAAAAATATATAGACACCATTAAAAAAGTATTGTGACAAAATAAAAATTACACACTTTAGTTCTAAATTTTTATAGTTTTACTATAGATTTTCATAAAGCATAAATTAAAATACTAAAATAAACAACAAAAAGTTAACCATATCTACATGAAAATATATAAATAAAGCAGATATAAGGCTTCTGGTAAAAAATACATAAAATTAAACTTATAGTTTTATCAGCTTTTTAAAATTATTTTTAAAATGTTAAATGCATCAAGTGTTATACCTTAATTATTACTACTTGTAAAATAAAACGGAATTTAGATAAAATATATACTACTTAAATTTTATCACCTACTACATCATCAAACTTATAATAAAAAAGGACTCAAAAACTTGAAAGATTTATTATTTTCAATCCAAAATATTCAAAAAACTGTAAACAATAAAAAAAAATTAAACCTTAACTGCTAAGCAATTAGTAAAGGTATATCTTTAATAAATAACATTTTATAAAAATTTGTTTAAGGTATGAAAAAATAAAATATTAAAACAACTATAGGAAGTTATAACTCATATTTGTGAGAAATACTTCAGGGGTTATTACTGGTTATTAAATAAAAGTACGGGATGGCCCAATCTGTTCTGATTTATTATAACAGTTACAAAATTATTTCTTTAACAAAACATATAATCTGAACTTACTCAAGATCAAATGATTCATAATATTTGAAGGAAGCAATATTATACAACTGATATTTATTTACAAAGTATAATTCTTATTACTGAATGCAATATAGGGTAATCGATCTAAGAAAAATAAACTTAAAATTTAAAACATAAACTTTTGCAAGAATAAACCAAATAAAATATTATAATAAAACTCATTTTTAATTATCTTCATGAAAATATTCATTGACAGGTGCTGTTGTTCTCGCACTGATTACATCAGTTACTGCTAGTTGGTTATTTTTTAATTAGGCAGACACGTATTAAAGCATACAGTTGCAAAGTGTGTTAGATTTTACAAAGATATTTAAATGAAAAGACACAATTCAAATCCTACAACTTTTCTACAACATTCTAAACATGTTCCATCTAATTAAGAAAAATTACTTATAGTAATATCAGTTGATGCCAGAATAAGTATCAGTTATGAAGATATAATGGGGTGGTGGCAAAGATGACAAAAAAATTTTTTTTTTGAAGTTATTAATAATGTTTTCATAAAATTTAATTAGTTACAAAAGTTAATATTTTTAAATAAATTTCATCGCCAACTGTGAAAAGACAAAAATGTAATAAAATTATAGAAATAAGACATCTTTTATAGAAAGTGTTTAAATTAATCTTTTTTTTAAGTCAAATTTTCCAGGGAAATCAAAAAACGTTAACTGATCCCTTACAAAAATTTCACGTTATAGTATAACTAAAATTCTGGTAGATTACATGTAATATTTAAAACATATTGCAACTGCAATGAAATTGAATTAGCTATTATAATAAAAAACTGTTGGGTTCATGAGAAACAAACTTACAGGTCAACTTAATAAAACACAAATACTAATAATACTACTAAGTTATTATTCTGATTACCAAATCAGACTGAAAAAAAAAAACCATTAAACATAATTAGAACAAATTATAACATAAAAAGTTAACATTATAATCAATAATTAAAACTAAATCAAACAAAAACAAAAACCATTAGGAAGATCTAAAATATATTTGTACGTCACTAAATAAAGTAATGTAAAAACTATATAAAAAATAATAATACATAATAAAAAAATTAATTAAATATAAAACAGAACACAGTTTATTTTATTATTTATGTCTTAAACGTAATAAAAGAGAAAAATTTTTATAAAAAATAAATAGAAAAAAAAAATAGTCAAAACTTCTAAAATTTAAAATTCTGATTAAAAAAAAAATTCAATAGAGGAATAATCAATACTTACAAATTATTAATTATTATGCTAAATTAATTTCATATTAAAATTACCATAAGTTATTTATGCAGCCCGTAAGTCCAGACTTACTGACATATCTGTTTAATCTATTAAGTCCAGACTTGTCCTGGGGTACTTGGGAGTTGATATTACAATAAAAATATTTATAAATAACAATAATCTTACAATTTAAATAAATTTTTAGAACTAGAAAAATTCATTACTATTCTTATGTAAATAAACAGGATCAACAAAATTATTATGATACAAGTCTAAAACTAGGTAGGAAAACCGAAACCTAAAAAAATAAATATATTTGATAAGTAGGGCTAGCGATTCACATCAATTAACATAATCCTTAACACCGACACTACTGATACTGATATAATTTGAATAAACAATATATTTCCGCTTATAATTTCACTTACTAACAATTTGAAAATTGTTGGAAATATATTGTTTAAACAAATTAACACAATGCCTTTTTTTTAAAAGAGATGTTTTAAATTTCAGGAAAAACATAAAATTACAATTACTTATTCTACAAATGTAATTAAAGTTCAAAAACTTTTATATTTTTATTAGTTACAGTAATCATTATTTTCCATTAATCTAAATAGAATGAACGCGGTACAGTTTGTAACACATATAAATAAAAAGATAACTTTATCTCGTCTTGATTTTTAACCCGACCCTGCCAGAATTTGAACCTGGAATCTTCTAATCCGTAGTCAGAATTTCTTTCATTTTTTCACCGATAACAAACAATATATTAAAATTATATTAATTGTTAATAAAAATTATATAATTTAGTGACTTTCTAAATTCATTTTCTAAATTCATCAAAATGTAAGAATTTTTAAATTTAGAAGTACTCTTAAACTTAGCAAACATTTGTAACTAGTAAAAACCATTTTAATTAGTTTTACCAAAGTAATGCTTGTTAATATTGTTTACAAAAATAATTTTGAGTTTTTTTTTTAAATAATACATTAAGTTCGGTTTTTTTTGGAAATACAAGGATAAAATTCTGCACTTCATATGAAAAAAAAATTTATTTTAAATTTTACACTAATTCATTTTTATTTTAATAGAAATTTGAGTAATAGAAGTTTGACTATATACAGGTGATCAAAGAATAAGCTAAATCAATTTTTTAATACCTCTCAAAAGATGTTAGGCATTAAATGATTCATTGTAAAAAAAAAAAAACGTTTGGCTACTGAATTAAAATTGTATAATATCACTATTATACAATTTTATACAGATGAGTGGAAGAATAAGCTCAATGGATTTTTTTAAAAGTAATTTTAAATTAAAAACATTAAAAAAAAATTCTAATAAACTTTCCCACATGATAAAAATACCAAATAAATCATTTTATCACTATTAACTCATTATCAGTTTAATAACAATGCAGTAATTTTTCCTTACTTGAACTGCAAAAGTTATTTTGCATGACATGAATAAAATATGGATGTAATTTTAAATTTTAAAAATATTATACTATGCTTATTACATTTTCAAATTAATTTTTTTAAAAACAACAAATAGTTTCACGCAATTTTTGAACTAAAATCATTGAAAAGAATATGACAACTGATTTTATATGATTTTTATGTGTTTACTAGCGACTTAATGCTTGTAACAGGAAAAAATCTTTTTAAGTATTTTTGATAAAAATTAATTTTGAATTTATTACCAGTAATAAAAACCCTAAAATTTAATAAATTGCATTTCTGATTGTTATTAAAAAAAAAATATATATATAGATACTTCAAGATTTATTAAAATTATTGATATTGGGATTTTATATCTAATTAGAATATTCATATTAAAAGTTTCATTAGTAAAATAAAAAAAAAGTTGATAAATTTTAATGCAATTGAAAAAACATCTGAAAATTTAGGCTACATGACTTTTGATCATCCCATAATTTTATAACTTATAATATGACTAGTTCTAAGATTTTATTAACTATTTTAATTAGTCTAACAAATAATAATATATATATATGAACAGTACGACCACCAAATAGAGAAACCATAAATTAAACAGTATAAAATCATACAATGATAAATTTTAAAAAAAATATAAATAGTTAATGTGGTACCAAAAAAATGAAAAAAAATTATATTAATTGTTAATAGAAATGATGTAATTTATTGACTATAAAGATTTTTCTAAATTCATCAAAATGTAAGAATTTTTAAATTTAGAAGTTTTCTTAAATTTAACAAACATTTGTAACTAGTAAAAACCAATTTAATTTTAATCAATCTAAATATACAGTGAACCTTTCACCCATTTTAAGAATACACTACTACTTTTAAAGACAATCAATTTTACTTAAACTGAATTATTAAAGTAAAGCAATTTTATCTTTATCAAGATCTTTAGAAAAGTCAATCATATTAATAAGAAATCAGGAAAAGTGACAAAGTAAACATAGATTTAAATCCCATGTATTCATTGCTCATGTTTATGCTTAAATTAAAATGTAATTAACAGAATTTCTTAAAGAAGAATGAATACATCTGTTATTATGATATTAGTGGTACAATGTTCTGCCAAGTATAAAAATATATAGTTACGCACATTTAAAATCATAATTTCATTTTTTCAAAAGGCTCATATTAACCTTTTTGGGATTGGCGTCAAACTTACGTGATCGCAGTAAACTGTCCACACAGACTACAGTCATGTAAACTAGTTTTAAAACTTTATTGTTTGACTATTATAATCATGTTAACATGACTAATATAATTCTTTCATAGACATGTTCTGCACTCTATGGGCTTTAAAATGAACTACTTGCACTGTCACTAGGTTGAATTTAACAGCTGGAAATAGTGAGAACAAAATCATGTTACCAGCATTCTAAAACTAGGTTTTGTAAGTTTTGTTGAACTCTCTAGGATTTATTTCTTCACATCATGTAGACTAATCATAGAAATAATTAAAATTTTGCTAAACAAAAAGTCAGGTGTTAAATATAAAAGCGAAAGTCCTAGTGAATTTAGCAACTTTTGATGATCATAACATTTCTGTAAATGAGGTTTATTTTAGTGTGTTTATTGTAGTGAAACTGCATCAACTTATAATAATAATAATAAGCAACAAACAGAAATTGAATCTGAGACCCCTGTACACTTTCAAATGAAACAAATCCATAAAATAAAAGAAAATTAACATATGTATCTCAAGATAACCTAATAGACCTAGGTATCTGATAGTGTAAATTGGACAAACATTGAATTCAATCTCATAATTCATAACTTTGATAATTCTAATTTTGGTATAAAACAAGCAATTTTTAATAATGAATCTGATTTTTTAAGTTATTTTAAAGCTCTAATAATGCCCAAAATTACTGAACATAGCGAATGAAACAAACGCATACTATACCCAAGCCTCAGAACAAACACTGATCTTGCTCATACAAATTTATAATGATGGAAACCAACCCATACAGATGAACTGTATACATTTTTGTGTTTGACCATGTTCATGCCAAGAAAAAAACAATTTATAAAAGAGTACTGGTCAAGAGACAGGAATATTATATTCCCCAATATTTTCTGAAATATGCCTAGAGACAGGATATTTGAATATTCTTAGTACGCTTAAATTTTTTCCAATAATAAAGATCAACCACCAGATACATCTTTTCAAAATTCAAGAATTATTAAATAAATTAAAACAATTTCACAATGTGTTTTGTCCTTTTCAAAATATAATAATTGATGAGTCCTTAGCTATGTTCAAAGGAAGGTTTAATTTTAAGCAGTATATAAAAACTAAATGCCATTGTTTCGGAATAAAGCTATTTGTTTTATGCAACTATGAAACTGGGTAAGTCCTAGATTTTACTGTCAATACTCAAATAGATAATACTCCACAATTAGGCAAATCTGGAAGTATAATGACTTTCAGAAACCTTATATGAATAGAGACCACACTCATTATATCGACAACTGGAATACCAGTTCATCTCTGTCACTCTTATCTATATAAATTAAAAATAAATTCCTGTGGAATTATATAATGAAGATTAAAATTTATTAAGGGAATTTTTAAATGATAATTTCTCAGGTACAATGATTATAGGCAATTAAAGCAAGATATAATTCACTTTTGGAATTAGTGCTAAGTCATTTCTGTTGCTTTCTTCATTAACATGAATAAGTTATTTTGTATCAGCATGCTAAGCCACTGAAATTTAGATGATATTCAGCTTATACTTTCACTCTGTTCATTTCAAGGCCTGGCACAAAAATAATATCATTATTCTTAAAGAATACAATTAGGGATATTGCTGTTATAAATATTTAACATTATTTGATTCTTAAAGAAAGTTTTTGATAAGTTTTCTTTATTCTATTTTTTAATTGAAAATCATTATATTTTAGAATATTGTTCATTTATAAATAAATTTATATTTTAATCTCTATGAAACCATCAAAGATGGGGGGGGGGGAACAGATATTTTTTCCTGAGAACCAATTCAGAATTCACAAAAGGAAATTTAATTTGCTTTAAAAAAAAAGATAGTCATAAAATTTCATTAAGGAAAGCCACATACAAACACATAATCACATCTAGAAAAGGCATTTGATACACTAAACAGAGAAAGGTTGGTGGTGGTAACATTCAGCAAATATCAAGAAGGTATATCAAACACAAAATATGGCAGTTCACCTGTCTTGATTGGAGGCCAAGATCAATCTTATAAATTTAGTTCTCTTATTCCTTAAAACAGGGTAATAAACTGTTTATAAAATATTTAATTCTTCTTGAAAACCCTTTCTTACTATGTTAACAAATTTATTTTTTGTTTGCTATTAGTGTGTCTTTATCATTTCTCTTTACATTCCTGCTTTATTTCTATCCAGTTTTGAAAATAAAGTCAAGATAAAAAACCTCAGTTAACCCAAGTCTGAATAAAAGTTTCATCTAGAGAACATTTTTAAAACAACAAATATAAAATTACACTTATTTTAATGAGCATATTTTAAGTTTTAATAGTGTATAGAATACTTAAAGGTAAACGGTTCTCAAGGTTCAAATGTAAGTGATTTATAAACTACAATAATAATCTCGGTTAGGCATGACATTTTCACAAACACTGCAAATCATTTATCTCATCCTCTGATGTAATACCTAACAGTGGTTCCAAAGGTAAGCCTCAAGACAGAGAGGATAGATAAAGTAAAACTACTGTCAGGCTCAAAAACCATTAAATTATAAAATACTTCTTTTATTTATATAATAACTAATGAAATTAGTAAGAAAGCTTCTTAAAATCAACTTTCTCTACATAAAATCTGGTGAATTTCAAAGAGGTTCTACAGTATATATTTATAAACTAAATTTTCCTAATATGCTAACTAAAAATGGAATTTTTTTTAGTTATTTTTCATCAATAAATAATAATAAAATAAATAACAACATTAGAATTCATTCATGAAAATATACAATTATATTTATGATTAACAAAAACAAAATTTACAATAAAAGAAAAATATAAAAAAAATTATCACCATATTCCCATATTTCTTAAACACTATATAAAAGTAATTTGTAACAAGTGACAGGAAATATAGATAATCATGTTTATACAATATAAGCCGATATCTAGGAATGCATTAAATTATATCAAAAGTATTGTACGTACTTTATGTAAAATCAGCTAAATTCAGGTAGATCAGCTAAGAGAAGACAGGGTTTGTTTAACAAATTAATGTATGTTTATTCATGGTTTCAGATGATCTATATTCAACTGAACTCTAATTATACTACATTAACTAAAACGATAAAGAAGTTAATACCAGAGAATATCATTAGAAAATGTAATACCAAGCAATCCAAAAATGTCAATGATACAAAAAAGAATATTTTTTCTTATTACTTAGCTTCTGTAAGTTTGATATATATTCCACTGAATGCTCTTAAAATATATAAAATTAACATTTTATAATATATAATAAATATTATATTAATGAGTAATACAACATAATTTTAAGTAATTACATAAATGGAGATAACACTCAGGTGGTTCTCTAGAATCACATAAAAATGTGATTAATATTACTTCTCAACCACAAGAACAAACATATTTATACAACATGTATAAATTAATAATAATAAAATTTAACACAGGAATGAAATATATTTAAATTATTTGAATTTTCAATTCAGTTTTTTATTATTTTACATTCATTAATCTAAAAAATGCAAAAATAATCAAAATTATATCATTTAGTAACTTATTTTAATGTCAGACTAAAAACGAGTTTATAAATAAAATGTTTATGTTTATGAATGACAAACAATTTGTGCTTATAGATCACTGTTTAAAACACCACATTGACAATATGGTAATAAACATCTAACAATTTATTTGATACATGAAGTGTTTTCTTATTGGCGTATTTTAAATAATCAGCATTATATAAATGAATAAAAATAATGAACCTTTTATTACTTGTATTGTAGGTAATTAAATTCAAAATAGTCCCTTTTTTTTCATTAATATGAAAAAAAAAATTCTAAAAAACACTCAAATTATTTCATCAGCTTCTTTCTGGAATGACAATTTTATGACTATAAAGCATAGAATTGGGAAAAAATGTTTATAGTATTTTATTATTTAACAATAATTTGAATGTAAAAAATAATAAAAAACAACCTAAATGAAAAAACTTCAATCTAAACTAGCTAAAGCACAAAAATTAATCTGGTAAACCTACATTAAAAAAATGTCTACCCATAAATGCAAAAATAAGACACTACAACACAGTTATAAAACTGGAAACCAACCACATGTTCATTAAAAACACTCTTCCACCTGAATGAGTAATCAATGACTGACAGATTCCAGAAAATCGAAGGAAGATTTTCATTTGGAAGAACCTGCATAAACAAAAAGTAGCAAAAAGATAGCTAATGGTGGATCAAGGCCAACAAAGTTGTATAAGAAGAATTTTCAATCCATCACTGATACCATGCATAAGAGTAGATTAGAATGATTCTTTAGACACATCATGATTCGAGATTTCTGCAAGATTAGAAATTTCTGAAGCAATTGGTACAATACAATCTTGACTCGAAAAACACGAAGAAAGGAATGCAGATGGATCAGAGAAATAAGATAGGATCTATAGGAAATTGGTCTTCACCACAGGATAGAATTAAATGAAAAAAAAAAAAAGGACAAAAACACTCGTTTCACACTCACAACACAAACATTTTTAACATTAGAAAGGTTATGAACATTAGAAAGGTTATGAACATCAGAACGTATGAAAAAGTACTGGGAGGACTGCAAGGTCCAAACAGTCCCTTTAAAGAGACTTGAGTAATGAACTGATTAAAGCGATCTATGTGGTCATAAATAAAAAGAAAAAAAAATTCAAATAAAAAAAAAAATATACATAATTCAGTTGTTAAGAAGTTGAAAACAGAAGAGAATAATTGTATAGTTCTTTTCAATTTTTTTTACAATGATTTGTAAAGATTTAACTTTTGGTAGAAAAAAATTAAATTTTTTTTTTATTTCAAACTTTTTACATTAATTACTATTGGTTTTAACATTAATACTTTTTCCAAATTAACAAAAGTTATTTTGTAAATTTTAGTATATTTTATTTGCATTAAATTAAACAAGGCAAATGACGTGCTGATTATGGAAAAATTTTCTAACTGATTAGGAGAAAGTAATAATAGCAATCATTATTTCAATTAGATTATCAATTTTCAACTTACAAAGGAAAAAATACAACAAATAAAGCATTTATACAAAGGTTCATGAAAAGTTAAGAAAGAATTAGGATTTAATAAAAAGAAGTATTTTCTCAGCACTGTACATTATTATATAAAAAAAAAACTATTCTCGACCACATCATCAAGATGTTAATATTACTGACCTACCTAATTAGGAAATTTAAAAATGTAAGGAAGAAATAATTTAAAATACATAAACATATTTGATGGAGAACAAAATGGTTTAATTTATGTTAAATCTTGAATATACCTCCTCTTAAATTAATATCTGGTAGTAATCAGCACACCAAATACATTCCTAAATATCAGCTCTTAAGAGTATTCTATGAACGTTGATATAAAACACCATATTTATTAATTTATTATTATTTCTAAGTAATAAATAATACTTACAAAAATATCTCATTTGAAATTGAAATCATGTTATGCTGTGGTAGTACAAGTAATATCATACAAGTACTGTGTAATAGTAATAATAAACAATAAAATGTAATAATATGGCACTGTAGAGGAGGCCAGAATATAATAGGCACACACAGCTTAAGATTTTTAATGTTTTTATTTATTTATTTATTTTAATAATAACTATATCAAAAGATATTAAATTATAAGCATTAAATAAACATAATTTTACGATAAAAATAAATATCATCATCATTATTACTAATATATACATCACATCACTTTACATATAAATATTTATTCTTTCTTAAATTATTTTTTTATACATTTAAAAATTTTTTAGTTAAAGATCTGTTAATCTGCCTTCGTTGTCTTACCGTCGTATAATATATCATTTGGTTTTGTTGGTGTAGTTGGAGTTGTTTTACCGTATGATGATCCTTTACTAATCTTTGTCTGGTCTATTAATTTATACAGTAACAGGAAAACTGAAAGCATAAAACAGACATAATTTAATTATATTTGAATCACTTCCAACACTCTTATACAATGAATCCTCACCCCACTTTAAGCAAAATGGAAAGAACTCATCAAGAGTAAAAAAAACCAGCAGAATAGCTAATCCTAGTATACTGATAAATAAATAAAAATTAAAAACTAACATTTATAATTAACAAGGGGGAACAACCGTTCCCAGTTTACAAGGGGGATAACTGTAAAGGGATATTTCCCCACACAGTCCAGATTTATCCCTTGCAATTTGTTTTTTGGGCCATTGAAGGAGGTCCTGGGAGGAAATCTATTCCAGAACAAAAATGAAGTAAAGGAGTTCATGTGCAACTGGCTCACAATATGCCTCCATACTTTTTATAAAGAAAAGTGGTCCACAAAAACTACCCACACAGGGGGGGGATATGTAGTATTCAGGGAAGTTACGTAGAAAAGTAATAAAAAAGTCTTGTATGTTTATTCAGTAACTAGCAGGCTCGTCTAGCCAAAACCTGGACCCTCAGGACTCAAGTCAGCCTAGGTGAATCCCTGAGCCAACTTAGGGCCTACCCCATTGCTGCAGAGCTTGGGAATGGTGAATGAAGCAATTGGAATGGTGAATTTGCCAGAGGGAATGGCATTCTGGATACTCACAGAGCTTGCTTCAGTTGCCTTTCCCATCTACCTAGAGGGTTCCACCCCCTAGACCTCCGCATTAAACAGTATCCTCACAGTTGTGAGAATAATATTGATAAATAATAATTATAATATTCGGGCTTTATAGGAACCTTTAGAAGAAACTAAATTACAAAAGACAGAATAACAGGAACTATGGTAAATAAACTACACACATATTTGAAGACAAAAAATTCATAACTTATTTCTTTGCCACGATGACAGAAATACAATAATGAAGTAAAAGGACTAGTTTATTTTTTCTTAATGAATATCTTTAATTCATAACTTCATCCTATTTGGGGGCGAAGAAATAATGAATATTTTTAATACCTTAATGTTCAAGGGAGCTAAGTCCTCAGTCAATGACTTAAAATCTTCCCTGAGATAACATGAATATATCTTGCAAATTTGGAAGTAATCCAGTTGATTCTTGTGCGATGTGACAAAAGACAAACTTGATGTATATATAAAGTGCACCTGATGTATACAAAAGTTAGTCTTCAACCTACAGGCTAACATATATACTGTTTGAATTTTGAAAATCGGATGATTAATTTTGAATCGGATGATGTGCAAAGACATTATAAGAGCACCCCATTGCACCTCCCAAAACAGTGCCCCCAGGGTAACCCGTTTAATACCAGTTGATGGTTATGATTGGTCTAATCTCCCAAAGGGTGCTCACAAACCTCACCACTTTAGCCTCACATGCAGTCTCCACAGGAAGCTCGATATTGTTAAACAAAAATTTTTTTTAAATTGATATAATATTATTGTGTTTAATGTAAATGTAATTCAATTATTTTAAAAAAAATATTATTCATTTCATTGATTCGAATCATTCAGTTCAAACCCTGCTTACACAGTGATAGAGCTCACAGTTCATTAATTCAATTCATTAAAGTTTGTAATTTAAATCACAAATCCCCACTACTATACATATTTTTTTGTTGAGATTTTTTAAAATGAAATAAATCTAAAAACCTTCTCAGATATTCCAAGAAACATGGGTAAAACTTTGGTTGTGATTGATGGAGTAGTTTTTATTTGTTTATCCCCAACAATCAAAAATAGTCTTCTTCTTTATATAATAGTTTAGATAATATATGCTAAAAACAAATGTTTAAATCTTAATTTATTTCTTAATTCCGAATTTCTTAATTCGGTTAAAGTTAATGATGAGAACAAAAAAATAAATATAAAAATGTACAATAACCAATTTATGCACATTTTTATATTTATTTTCTTTGTTAAAAAAATTTAACCAATAAATTGGTTATTGTACATAACAATAAAGAGTAAATAATTAAAGTAGATAGTGTAATTTTTCATGAGAAAAATTTTCAACCTTGCTTACACAGGAAAACTTACAATGAGACCAATAAATGAACGTCCTTTACAAAATAAAATATTAACCTTGAAAATCTGTTCATTTGGATAGTGACATAAAATTAAAAAAAAAAAAAAAAAAAAAAAAGGTGGAACTGAGAACTTTCTCCTTTTTTGAAGTTTCTGAGGCATTACTCAATGAAATAAAAGCTTTTTAAAATCAGCAATTTTATAACAAGTACAGTAATAAGTTCCTTTCACAAATCATATTAATCTTTTTCATTTAAAAGTTACTTCCTTGGACCTTTGTGCTGAAATTTTTGGACTTAAGTTTATATTTGTAACGAGGATGCCGACCTTGTATTCGAGGTGTGTCCCAAAAAAATCTGACCTACTTTCAAATCTCTGTACCAACATTTGTAGCAAACTCTATGAGGTATAGACGAAACCAGTAACTTCTCCCGAACTAGCCACATGGCGCAATTATCAACAGAACGTATACTTCGTGCACAGTGCGTCTTTGTTTTTTGAGTGCTTTGTTCATGTTCGTCAGATTTTGTAATCACTGAAAATGACGGAGAGGTAGAATTTGCACAAAACCTTTTCAAGTTTTGCTTCAAACTTGAAAAAAGTTGTGCAGATACTATTGAAATGATGCAGGACTTTGAAAACAAGTATATGAGCAAAACATAAATAAAAGAGTGGTACAAGAGGTTTTATCTGTTGAAAGTAACCTACATTCTGGCCGACCTTTGACCACAATAACACCAGAAAATGTCGAGCATATGCGACTTGCGATTGAAAAAGATTTTCGTTTGACTGTGTGTGAACTAGGAAGTGATCTTGGAATTCCAAAAACAAATGTTTGGAAAATTTAACTGATAATTTAGATATGACTTGTATTTGTTCAAAATTCATTTCAAAATTGTTCTCCGTGAAGCAGATAAACTTTTACTTCGAAGTCGCTCAGGATAACTTGGAAACGGTCACTAATGATGAAAATGTGCTTCAAAAGATAGTTACAGGTGATGAATTGTGGGTTTATAGTTATGATCATGAAACAATACAAGTCTTCACAGTGGAAGCTTCCATCTGAGCCACGACCAAAAAAAGTACATCAAAGTTGGAGAAATGTCAAGGCAATGTTGATTATTTTCTTTGACTATGAAGGTGTTGTGCACCATGATACGCTCAAACAGGTCAAACATTTAACTTTCAAGTTCTGAGATTGCGTGACGCAGTGAGGAGAAAACAGTTGCATTTTTGGGTGACCGGCAACTAGCTTCATCATGAGAATACACCAACACATTCATCAAATGTTGTGCAACAGCTTTTGGTAAAACACCAAATTAGGCAACTTCACCAGCCTCTGTACAGTCCTGACGTAGCCCCCTGCGACTTTTGGCTGTTTCTAAAACTGAAAATTCCATTCACAGGGCACTGGTTTGATGACACAGAGACGATTCAGAAGAATGCGACAAGAGTATTTAAGGCCATTCCAAAACCTGAATTCCGGAACTGTGTCAGAAAGTGGGAAGACAAATAGGAGCATGTCGTACAGTCAAATGGGGATTACTTTGAAGGATGTCACAAGCTGGATGATAAAAAATAACATCAGTGCAGAGAATTTAAAGTAGGTCAGATTCTTTTGGGACATACCTCATATATTATGCTGTAACTGATCTTCATTCTTCCAAATTATGACCTCGTATAATATGAAATTAAGGGATATGTTTCTCTCTTTTTCTGTTTAGCCTCCGAAACTATTGTAAGATATTACTTCAGAGGATGAATGAATTGTAGTCTTATACAATCTCAGGTCGGCTACTCCTGAGAAGTGTGGTTAATTGAAACCCAACCACCAAAGTACACCGGTATCCACGATCTAGAATTCAAATCCATGTAAAAATAACTACCTTTATTAGGATTCGAACCTTAGAACTATCATCCTTGAAATCAGCTGATTTTCAATGTCGCGTTAACCACTAGACCAGACCGGTGGGCTGGGATATGTTTCTAAGCTGAATACTTCCTTCATTTTCCCTCCCTGTAAGAAAGAAATTTCTATACTTGAGAAAATAACCGGCCATATTATCAATAACTTTTTTTTTTCTTTTAATCTTTCACTTTGAAGCAATCACTGGCATAACTGTTTGGGATTGATTGGATGACATTTTCTCTGACTGTTGGAACAGTTAGCATGATTTCAATGATACAGCTTGTTTGCAGTGTTCTATTCTACAAGGCCATCCAATCTGACTCCATCTGATTTTTTTTTTTAATACCTACCTTCACCATCTATTAATCTACCTGATTTGATTTGATCCAAAGGATTGAAACAGCTGTTACTTCCCTTACTCCAGACTTACTAGTTAAGGTATGAGATAAACTCTTATCGGTTAGACAAAAGGTCCAACAAGCAGCAAGATGGAAGGTCCTCAACTTAAATGCTTGTATGGAAAAAACTGTAAGAATTACTCCTTCATTTTGTTAGTGATTAATTTGTTAATTCAAAGTTAAGAAACAATAGTTTTAAAATTATGATATTCTTTTTTGTACATCTTGTATATAAAAACTGATATAAACATTAAACATTTTGAAAAAAAATAATAAAAAATACTTACAAACACTAATTATTGTAAGTCCTATACAAATGGATAATGTAGAACCAGATAATAATAATTGCATTAAGTGATATACTAAAGGGCATTGTATTACTATCGCCCATCCGACCATATTTAATAATGAATATACACGACGTGGTAATTTAAATGGTTCAACTCTACGTACACCACTTTCTACAAACCAATCGCCAGTCTTTAAAAAGCTTTCCATCATACGATCCTGAACAAAGAATAAAAATATTACAAAAATTACTTCCTATTTTATTCTAAAATAATAAACATTGCAACTAAACTATACAAATACTCTTAATGTTAACAACATACTGTTAATATGTATTTAAAGTTGAAAACCATCAGATTGTTTTGCTACTCCCTGTGTTTTAATCTTAAATCATATTTAAGACAAACTGAATCGTCTTCCTTTTAATTTTTTACTTTTTTTACATCATTATAAGAAAAACTTACTAAAAGATTAAAAAAAAATACTAACAGTTTCAAGACAAACAGTTTAAATATGCACTTAACAACGTACACATACACGATCAAAACTAAAGTATTTAAATGTTCCGGTAGTAACTAGAGACTATGTAAAAGAAATTCTATGTTTTTTTTTTTGGATCTGAGGTCTTCAGTTTTATTACATTTTGTATTTATTATACAGACCTGTTTTTTCAAAAGTGTTGTTGATTTTGCATTTCTATGTTGAGAGTGTCAAATCTCAACATTTTTCATATATTTCCTAACTCTTATCTCATAAAAAATACACCTATATTTTTGTGTCCCAAATATCTTTTTATTTGCAAAAAGGTTTTTTTTAAAGCTTGATTATGCCTTCAATGAATTGATTCGATTTAATTCTTGTATACATTTTAAGAGGAGCTGTACAAAATGGTACATTAAAATTTTTTTATTTAGTTCATCTAAAAAATCCCTCTCCAATTGCTAAAGTAATATTACATTAAGCAGATAACATATTTTCACTAAGTGTTTTTAATGTAATGTGCACTTGAGTTTTGTTATTTTTATTTTGTTTTCTGTTGAAATACTACGATGGCCTTGCATACATTTTTTTTTTTTTTTTTGAAGTTTTAGGGGCATTGACTGCTTTGGTCATTAGCCTCTTCTACTAAAAAAAAAAAAAAAAACAAAGGTAAGGATAGTACTATTACTTCTAATTAACGAAATTTCTTTTACATGATTCATTATTATAATTTAACCTCTATTCATTAACTTTCATATCTGCCTCTTTACTTCCTAGGCTCTCCTTTTGGCCAGCCTTTCTTGGATTTTTTCTCCATTCATCTTAT
>JAAAKQ030486660.1:0-10119 GCA_010016005.3 Zanna intricata
TTATAGGATGTTGAAGATTTAGGACGTAAGCTAGGTTTTTCTGAGGATAAAGGGAATTTTCATAATGTCTCATTAGGGCAAGGTCAAGAAACTGTTGCAGAAAGTGCCATGGATCTTGCAGCAACAAATGGTCACTGGGTTGTCTTACAGGTATGTTTCATGACAAAAAATTACTTCTGATCTGATGTAATATTGATGTGAGCGAATGATTCGCTCACATCAGCATATATATATAATACGATATCGACTTCCTTACAATTTTTAACAATACTATCACGGTCACCAATTATAGTGAGAACATGATTAGTAAATAAACAACACGATATCAAACCTTCTCACAATAATTTATTTATCACAACAAAATAAACAGACACTTACAACGCTTAACAAAATCTACATGAAACAATTTATACTTTTGCACAATACAACGGCAGCATAACCTATCGGAACTCGATAATGAACCAATCCACAGGTCGCTCGACCCGCTTATATATACTGTTAGCTGTACATTTAGAAAACACTACAAAAGTCTATTTGCTTCTATTACAAATATCTTCATTATTTATAAATAAAATTTATTCCAAACAATATAAATAATTACAAAATTAAACTTTATCAACGCCAATTGCCAAATAAAAATTCATTCTTCAGTAAAAATAATAACTCAAACAAAGATATAACTTTACTGTTTCTAGTAGTATCTAGTACATAAGTTTCTAGCAAGTTTGAAATCTGATTACATAAACAAAGACAGAATTATTCAAATACTATTAACATACAAATGAAATGATATTAACAAAATATTATTATTATTAAATATAAAAATGAAATATTATCAACAAAATACCATTATTAAATATTATTAACATAAAAATGTAACAATGCTTATCATTTTAATTAGTTATAAATTTATTTTTGGGCTTCAATATATATGGGGAGTTATAATAATTTTTATAAAAACCTTGTATTACAACAATATGCTTTCATAGAAAAATGTGCCTGCAGGTTCGGTGACCATTCTCCACAGCCATCTTGAATTCTTCTTTCTTTCTTCAGAAATAAGAGTCTATAAATCTTTATAGAATTATAAGTTAAAGAATAGTTGAGGATAATGCATCAGTCTCATTATGATCATTTCATCTATCAATCTACAAGAGGTTATCTCTAAAGTAAAGCCCGTTTCATTGTAAAAAAACTTATTCTGAAAACTTTATAAATATTTTGTATCTCTCTTAAATTACATATCTTATACCACTTCTCTATATAACTGTCACAAGAATTAAGACATTTATTGTAGCGATACACCAGTTTCAATATACCTTGTCGTATTCTTCTGCCGCCAGTCAATTTAACCACTAATTAACAGCATCCTATCCTGCAAATTTCTTACCACTTAAAAATTATTTCAATTTCCCAAACAAATGGTAATCAGAAGACGCTAAATCCAGACTATATGATGAGTGACTGTAAATTCCCCATTCAAATGTTCACAGTAAATCACATGTTGGACCTGCAACATGTGGACATGCATTATCATGCAGCAGGACAATAGCTTTGGTTAGCCACCCACATCCTGAATTTGAATGGCACGCCTTAACTTACGTAGAGTTTTGGAGTAGGCTTTTGCATTTATAGTCATCCCATGTGGCATGAAATCAATGAGCAGTATGCCAAACTGATCCCAAAAACTGTGACCTTCAGTTTGTGTCCATATGGCTGTGGCTTGACCTTTGTTGGTCTGGTTGGTGATTGAGGATGACTGCCATTTTCTCTCTGGTGTGTAATACGAAAGCCATCATTCATCGTCGGTAACAATTGAGTTAAGGAAACCATCAACTTTTGGAAACCAATAACAAGAAATTTTGAAATATCAGGAAAAACAAGCATCAGATTGGAAATCATTGAGCGACGACTTTTCTGATTTCATCATTGATGCGTTTCAACAAGTACTCGGTGATTATTGGGGCCTCCCCGAATGTTCTTCATCTTGCACATTAATTTTGTTTTTTTTCTCTTCATTTTCAGACATATCTTTCATTGATTACATTATCACCATACATAGCTACCAACTGCCTATGAATTTCAGCTGACTTAACGTTTTGATGGTTTAAAAAATGTATGACTCCACATATTTCAGAGTCAGCAGCAACATTGATCTTCCTACTCATTTTATAATGTAATAACTGTTGCGTAAATATTGCACAAATATTGATCGTCATAATTTCGCAGAATTTAAATCTTCGTTCATAATCGTCTTCATTAAGTTCTTGCTCCGGATAACTTTGAAATTTTCACTTTGTAATGTTCGAATCGCTGGACTTGGCCGATGTTACGTTCTCGTGCTGCCTTTCGAGTAGAGGAATGAAGATTCTCAATAAATTCTTGCATAATCTCTAACGATTTGTTATTACTTGTTGCAGACTCTCTTTCTCTCTCCCCTCCCTCTCTCTTCCACTCCCCTCAACCCTATCTCTCTCTACTTCAACCTCTCTCTCGCTCACCCCTGTGTGAGCTTCACCTCTGTGTGTGTGTGTGTGGGGGGGGGATGGCATAAAACTACTAAATTAATGATAATAAAAGTTTTTAAAACAAATAAAAATTCAATTATTATTATTATTATTATTTCATTGTTAACTTAATTGCCTAGCAGTGTATATTAACACGCTATTGAAATCATTACTAATTCTCTAAGATTTGTTATCAATCTAGAGAGGAGAAAAGTAGTGTATATATGTAATAGAACAGATAAACAAAAGTACTCGGTAAAAATAAAGTTATAAAACATGATTAACACGATTTTGTCTTTTATCGCATCAATTGTATTTTTCTTCTTAAAAATGATTATCAAAGCAGTCGCACCATTTTTTATTTCGCTGTTTCTTCGTTTCATGGTATTCGCTGCTGTCGTAGCATTCAAGATCTTGCTCCCCTTAGTATACATAATTTTCCCGTTCTTTTTGATTATTGGATTGACATTCAAATTATTAGCGTATAGTACAAGAAAAATACATTAAACACATCCAAGATACCGTACCTGTCGTACTTTCAATATTTTAAGCTGAATTTCTTGGTGTAATAACAACATTACAGAATTAAAAATTATCGATATTTATGAATTCATACGGACTTTCGTAAATTCAACGGTCAACGTTTCTAAATTTATAATCTTATCTACATTGAAGAAATAAAATTAATTATGAAGACATCCAAATTTTTTGTAATGGTTGTAAACTTTTTACTCTTATTTATAATGAAAATTAACAGTAAATATTTCAAAAATACGACAAAATTTCAAAATTGGTAAGTCGTCAAATTTTCTAAAATTGCTATACAATTTTTGTGGAAAATAAAACTTACTGTGACGCCGTATAATCAGTATTTTAAACTCATCACTCTTATTTAACATGCGTAAAAATTAACACCAGACATTTCACAATTGTTTCGAAATGTCAAAATTGATAGTGCATATATTGATGTCAAACTTTCTAAAATTATGGTGTAAACTTCGTTACAAAAATAAAATTATTTGTGAAGTTATCTAACGAGTATTACAAATCGTGTGTATCTTTGATAAAATTAACGTAAAATATTTCAAGAATAAAATAAAAGTTTTAAAATGCGTAGTGTATTCGGCAAGTTTTCAAATTTTCGAGATTCGTAGTAAAATCGTCTTTGGAAAAATAAAAGTACGTGTGAAGTTTTACGAATGTTACAAATCTTGTTTATCATCGATAGAATTAGCAGCGAACGTTTCGTGAATGGAATAGAAATTACAAAATGGGTACTGTATTCGGCAAGTTGTCAAATTTTTTAAATTCATACTGTAGTCTTCCTTGGAGTCATAAGATTATTGCGAAGTCTTCTAATGATTGTTACAAATCTTCTTTATAATCAATAAAATCAACAGCGAATATTTCAAGAATGGAATAAAAATTTTCAAAACGGATAGTGAACTTGGCAGTTGTTAAATTTTCTAAATTCATAACGCGGTCTTCATCAGAAACGTAAAATTATTTGTGACGTCGTCTGAGTATTACAAACATTTTAATCTTACTTATCAATAGAAGCTAAAATGAATGGTATAGTCATTATCAAGTGAATGTTTGCAAAATTTATGTATGTTTATCATCGATCAAAATTAATAGTGAATATTTCACGTGTTTAATATTTGTACGGTGGTATATGAGAAAGAAAAATTTCCTGTAAGTTTCTTTAAGCTTTCCTTTGCAACTACATAGCGTTTTAGGAATCTGTGTCGATAACAATTCAGAAGAGGAAATTTTTAATTTATGTACGGTATCTGTTATGATAGTACGGTATTTATGTTATATTGTCTGTTTGTTACGTACGAACATTTTTATGTACGGTATCTATTTTTTAAATTAAAGTTCTTTTTAAAATACCTTTTATTGAATTTTTTATTTTTATTAGATTGTAATTAAATTTAATGAAAAATTTTACTAAATGTAAGCAAACGTGTTTAAATGAAGGATTTTTTTTTAACAAAATGTCATCATACATTTCAATAACAGAAAAAAATTAAAAAAACTTAAGAAATCTTTTTGTGTGTACAGACTGGTCGACTACAAAAAGCGTTTTACGTTATTACTAAATGAACATAGCAGTACGCAAATCAAACTAGCTAAGATTATAATAATTCTCAAAACTGTAAGAGTCAAACGATTTGACTTATCTTTACTTCTCATTGCAACATTTTTTGTAAAACTGTTCATGAAAAGGCTGTCTTTCGCTTTAAATCGGTCTTGCTTTTGAGGAAAAAAATATTTTTCAATATTTTTTGACACTAAATAAAAAAAAAAGAAAAAGGCGATCTTGTAGAACGTTCCAAGATAAAATAAAAAAATAAATAAATGAAATGCCCTAAAAATCTCAGGAGCCCCCCTTCGGGGTCCTCCACTGCAGGAGCCCAAACAGGAAAGACAAACGGTAAGATTTTATCTGCTGCCATGACTTCCAGGGCTGGCTGATGATATTCCGAAAGGCGATTCCAGCCGTCCCTAGGAACGATGAGAGAGGTTTAGTCAGTATGGGGTAGGAACAATTCTGTTCATGGTTATCATGTACCATGTTCTAGAGCCACTTAGCTTTATGCTAGGCCAGGACGACAGCGTTCTGGTTTCGAGCCCGACACCCTGTGAAGATCCTGTGTGTGTGCGTAAACGCATTCTCGTTCCTCATTGACGAAAAAATAAATAAAATGCTCCAAATTACGATACATCATTTAATGGGTTTTGAAGTATTCATTTTATATTTTTGGTTGTTAGAAAAAGAGGGTGCATTTTACATGTTCAAATCGATTAAACCATTTCATATACTGTATATTACAATTTGTGTATATCTTACAGTGTAATTGCAAACTAAGAAAGGATTTTTTTTTAATTCTGAGTTTAAAGGGTTAAAATGGAATAGCAATGAAATTTACTATTTCTTTTTGATTTCTCTGTAACAAATTAAAATATCAACTTCATTTTTGATGTGCACAATGTTCATGTCAATATCTAAAACCAATTTCTAGATTTTTTTTACATTCTGATTTAAAGAGTTAATTTTCAGATTTTTGATATTCTGTGTCTAAAAAGTTAAAGGATGACATTAAATTTTATTATCTATTTTTTTATTTCTCTATAACAAATGAAGGTTAACTTGAATTTTGGTGTGTGTAATGTTAATGTGAATATCTAAAATCCTTTTTCTAAATTTTTGAAATTCTACCTTAAAAGGGGTGAATAAAGGTAAAACTTTTGAACGATGATTGCAAATTTTTCTCGATTTCTGACTATACTAAACAAGATATTCATTTAATTTGAACTTTCAGATTCTCTTCAGATAAATATCTAAAAATCCAGTTTTGATTTTTATTTTTAAATTTTTGTGCTTTAAGAATAAAAATACATAAATTGTTTTTTACATTTTTGCCATTTTATGCTACCACTATTGAATCAATCTTTGTGAGATTTGGTAACACTCTGATAGTAATTTATGTCTGTAATTCTGATTATATATCTTGCGAGCGAAGCTGTAGTGAGAAATCTAAAAACCAATTAGTGGGTCTTGTACTGACCAAATTGTTGCTCTGAAGAAATTACAATACCCTGTTAATTTTTTATAAATTGAACAGTCTTTAATACCTGTCTATCATTATTATTATTCTCACAAACATGAGTTTATGAACAACTCTTGGGATCCAGGAAATAGAGTCTCTCGATCAGCTAAACATCCCCTGACTGCAACGGAATTTCAAGTAACCATATACGCAGGCAAAGACATGACACAATATATATATATATATATATATATATATAGTTGTTTGCCTGATGATATTATTGCCACATAAGCTTGAAGCATGTGCGTGGGATATGGAAATGTAGCATATGAAAAAAAATTATGTACCAGACTGGGACTCAAACCCAGGATCTCTGAATGGAAATCCGAGTAGCTACTACTCATGCCATGGAGGCTAGCATGAGAGATTTAATACTATACTGTATTTTTAATTCTAAACTTTCAAAAGTAGTGAATTTTCATGATAATTTGTTTATTTCTGCTCAGATTTAACTGATAAGTTTATGTTACTGCGTTTTGTAATGAAATTGTATTCCAGAAGAAGAATGCTTTAAGATGCTACACAGAACAAAATGTAAAAATCTTAAGCTTGTGTGTTATGTATAAATGTAGAATTGTATTAATGAAATAATCAGACAATATTTTTTTTAAATAAATTTCAGGGATTTTGTACAAAATTTAAATCATGAGATAAAAATGTAAATGTATTGCATTTTTCAGTTTACAGCTCAAAAAAACATGCTTTGTTTTGCTGGAACAGCAGAACAAAACAGTATTCAACTGAATAATTATATTTAAAAACAAAATTAAAACAAAACAGTTTATTGTTGCATTAAAAATAAATATAAAAATGCAAAATAAATTTAAGAGGGGGAAAACAACACTATACAGTTCTAAAGTATTAAGAATATTTTAGTGATTAAATGATTTTAATTGACTGTCCATATCTAACATTTGCCATTAAATAAAGAGAAATATAAAATGTACTGTAAAAATTGATGAAACTCCATCTCTCACTTAATTTTTTTTTTAGTGTTTTAAATACCTATGACAAAGAAAGAATCATAATATCCATTTGATATCATAAAATTATGTAATTCTGTTTTGGGGTATTTTAGTTCTTTTGCTTACAATTCTTTAAATTAGAATCAATTTCCAAGAATTTTAGTTCAGTTATTTTACTACCATGACCTCAGATTTGTTAAATATCACACTGTTAGACATGTGTACAACCTCAGATGGTTGGTTGTACATATATTTAACTAAATGGATGAGATGGATAAAATTAATGTTTTCTAAATTGATTTCTTAAGTAATATTTATGAACCTTTCATTTAATTAATCATTAAAAGATACACAAATAACAGAAAGATCTTCTTTTTAGTTCAATTTAAAATTGTTTATATATTCATATAATTTAATTTAAAAATAAAAAAGTGGTTATCTTTAAAATGTAAGAGTAATAAATTCATAAGATTATAAATAATAGTATTATTAATAAATTAACATTTTAGAAACAATAATTGGAAACTTTTATTTACATTATTTATTTGACTTAGTATAAATAACAAATTATGGAATGTATATTGATAAATAAACTAATGTAATGTTGTCATCTTATGACATTAATGAGTCTATGTTAGCTACCAACTACAAACAACAATGATGAGGTATTCTAAAACATTAATGAATTTTTAACAAATTAATCAATAAATAATTAAAAATATGTGTACAGAATATTCATCTTGTGAAAAAGTGGTTACCATCTCTGGAAAAGAAACTGGAACACTTCAGTGAAGGATCAGATCAAAATTACAGAGTATTCATGAGTGCAGAGCCTGCTGCTACTCCTTCAGCTCACATAATTCCACAAGTAATATTCTTATCTTCATATAATTCTTATTCTAAGGTAAAAAATTATTAAATGTAAGTTAATAACTTTGTAAATTTGCTTATAAGAACAACTTTATATTCATATTTTATGTAATTTAATTAAAATACAGCTTACTGGTAAGGTACTGCATAGACTGATCCAATGCATGATTCATAATATTAAAAAAAAGAGAGGTACAGGTAGTGTATTTCTCTCTATTTTGTTTTTTAAATGTAACTGAGAAACTATATTTTATTTAACACATAGTACAGAATAGAAATTCTTCTTTCTGTGTAGTTTATACATTTTAATATTTATTTGTTTTAAAATTTATTTAACTTGATACTGCTTCTGCAGTTCATAAACTTTTTTCACTTATGTTCTCCTTGGGAAAATTTTTAATAGATTCACATTACAAAAATAGTAGTTGTATGATAAATATAGTTGTTATTTCATTTAAATGTTATAATTTAAAGTAAGTGAGAATTATTTTTAATGAACTTAAAAACAAAAGCATACAGAGGGAATTATTTAATTTACAGTAAGTACGAATATATTTTTTCAACCAAAACTCATTAGATATAACAAAAATTAATGTTTCATCTATAAAGTTTAATTAAGTTTTTTTTTTTATTTGTAAATTTTCTGAATACCTCAAACACCCTAATGCAGTAAGCATATTTCAGGTTAGAAGCCCTGCTCTACATTAACATATTTTAGTGATTGGCATATTATTTAAATTTGAAAGTGTTATTTTAATAATAAAATATAAAAATCTTTAAAATATTGGTACTTATTATTATGACCTTATATATTTTATTACTATCTGATCTAAAATATTTAACATCAATTTTTATACTTAAAGAACAACAGAAATCAGTAGATCCGTTACTGAAAAAATAAATCTAGGATTGTGTACGAGCTATGCTTCAGGTTATATGAGGACACAGAATTTTTCCTAGCTCAGTTTAAATCCTTAGGTCATTTTATATTTTAAAGGTATGACTCTTGTTGTCATTTCCTTCTGGTTATAACTTTTTATAAAGCACATGTCTAATTGTTCATTGTTCTGTAAACTTAACTTATATTGTGAACATAAGAAAGTTACTCTCTCAATTTGTAATCAAAAAAAAAAAAATTTCTCATACTGCTTAAAGCAAAGAATTAAACTAATTTTGAGATGAATCAACTTCTCAGTTTATTTTTTTATCATATTTATTATTCTATAGAAGTAGAAAATGAGAGAAACTTTAATGAATTCATAGTATCATCAAATCCATTTTTACAGAAATATTTTTAAAAGACAGGAAATTTGGAGTTACAAAATGAAAAAAATGTATGGTTTTAAAAAAATCTCTTTTACGATCATTTGTCGTAGAACAGGTGTTAATACTAAAACAAAAATAAAAGTTTCTGTAGATCATTACAAGTTGTGTAAATTATGTATTAATTAACTTAATAAATTAATTGCATTTATGTGTAAATTGTTGTGCCTATTCATTTAAACTTTGCTGCTTATATCTTCTGGATGTTAATACCTATTGATAAAAAATATTCTGCTAAATCATCTCATAGATGTCGACAAAAAGACTGGAAATTGTAAATAAGAATAAAATAATTGTGTGTACTTTGTATGTGCCTTTGTATCTTGACTAAAAATGTTATCCTTTCTAGTGTTTTTTTTATGTTCAAAAATAAAACGTTTATTCATTTTGCTGATTTTATTTTTGAAAATTATTACATGTAAATGTATAATTATTAATAAAAAGTTGTTTTAATATTTTAAGGGTATCTTGGAGTCATCAATCAAAATAACAAATGAACCCCCAACAGGAATGATGGCAAATTTACACAAAGCACTGGATAATTTTAATCAAGAAACACTGGAGATGTGCACTAAAGAAGCTGAATTTAAAGCCATTCTCTTCTCACTCTGTTATTTTCATGCTGTTGTAGCTGAAAGAAGAAAATTTGGTCCCCAAGGCTGGAATAGAGTCTATCCATTTAATGTTGGTATGTACACTCTATTAATTGTTTTGCATTATAGCCTTTGAGGAGGATATTTTAGTTTCATAAATTGAATAGTTGAACATTTTTGTGAATACCATATCGTTTATAAATGGTGTAGGTAAACTTGAACAACTGTAATTTTCAATTTCTCT
>JAAAKQ030486660.1:10219-21807 GCA_010016005.3 Zanna intricata
TTGAACATTTTTGTGAATACCATATCGTTTATAAATGGTGTAGGTAAACTTGAACAACTGTAATTTTCAATTTCTCTTTTATTGTCACCACTGACATTTTTATTCAAAATATCCCCTGTTAAAATTATTAAGACTGCCTCTGACACCTTCATGAATTTCAATACCCTCCCATTTTGTCTCCCTGCTATATGCTGGTCAATAATAAAATGAAATGAACCATTAGAAAAAGATTTTTAGTGAAAAATCTCACTAAATATTAAAGGAAAGCATCACCAAACAGATTTAAGTGAAAATAAGTTGTTGAAGAAATAGAAAAAAGTTATAAAAAACATAATGAAAATTTCAATCAAGAAAATGATGAAAAGTAAAACTGAAAAAGATCAGGTAGAAAGTGTGAACAAAGAATGCTGTTTGAAAAATAACTGAAAGAAAAGGTGAATAATTTGGATGAAATGCCTCTTAAAAAGAGTAAAAGATCAAAAATTTAGGTGAAGCATTTCTTTAAAAAAAAGAGAACAGAACATAAGATATTCTGGCAAATAATCCATACTCAAATTAACATTTAAAAAAACATATTATCATTTGCAACAGTTATAACTTAACTTTGATTGTATATATTGTTACAGAAGATTATAAAATATTCATTGAAGCTTTGACCAATTAGGTCAGATTAACTTCAGACTCAGACTAATAACTGTATTATTTCTGTTTGTGGTTAAAATTTTAACCTATCAAACATCGGAGATTGAATATTTAAAAGGGATTGAAAAAGGTTTCCTGACCTTGATCTTGATTTTAGCCTATAATCATTAAGAAAGGATAATAGCAGGTGATATTTCTGTTGGGTATTAAACAAAGGTTACATTTGTTATTTTTCTAACGATATGAAAACGTTTGGAAGAATCACAGTAGATTGTTTTATCTACAAGACAGTTAAATTTGGGAATATTATTTTTCATGAAGGTATCATAAAGGAATTATGCTAGAGAAAAGTAAATATTTTTGAGAATTAAGAATCAGATTTGATTTTGAATTTTTTACTGTAATCAGCAAATTTTCAATATATAGTAGTTCATATCATATAGCAGTTCATTTCCATATAGTAATCATAACAATGTTATTCTTATTGCTTTCCAGGTGCAATTGCAGCAGGCTAATTTTTAGTCAGGAAGACATGTAATTAGATTAAGGTTCAAAACTTTTATTCATTTTTAGTTCTACCTGCCCTTTAATACATTAGTCATACATTCTTTTTATAGATGTTGTTATACACATACTATGAGTTTGAACACAAACAATCAAGGAATAATGCTGTCAAACAGACAGATTAAATTTAGATTTAGTACACTTTTCAGCCCAACCTGCACTTGCTCTTTCTCTCAAAAAAAAAAATAAAATTCAACAGTAATAACTTCAGTTGGGCATAAATTAGTAAAACACTGCTCTCAAAATCATAAACAAGTACATATGATCATATCCAAGCTAACCAATTATAAATTGGCAAACACATTAACACTAACTCAGTAACACAATAACTCACGAATTCTGAAATTAAACCATAATGACAGCACTAAATTCTAAGTATCCATTTAGATATATTGAACACATACAGGCATTACATGCAACAGTACAGTTAACTTTTGTAAATCATCTCATAGAAACAAAACACACAGATAAAATATGTAAAATGTAACCCAGAAGATAAACACACAAAAGTCAAAATCTGAACATGTTCAAAACAGTACAAAAATTACAAACTCACTAAATTTAAAAGAAATTTGATATTTAATGAATAAACACAATTCATAAAATACAATATTTGATCATATCCGTAACTACTTCAGTATTCATGTGACTTTTACTCTCATCTACAGTGCCATTTTAACTTCACTGACAAAGGAGTCACATAATTAGCTCCAGAAAGATCTAGAAAAATTGTTACGTTTATGTGACAAAGAAACAGTTTACTTTGTAAATAATTATGTATATTATTTATATCATTAAAAAATTTTTTGAAATAATAAGTTAGTGCTACATAAAAAAAAATAAACCCAAATGACACATGTACCCTTATATATATTTTACATAAAGAGATACAGATTCTTATTAAAAAGTTTTATTAAGAGCTTAATTTTTCTGTTTGAAAATACAAGGCATATTTCAGAAGTATTGCTAAGCTATAAAAGTAATAATATATAAAATAATATTGGCTACTTTAGTTTTATCTCTTCAGCCACATCTTAAATTATATGTTATTTCTATGTAGCTTCCATCATCATAGAAGCACTATCATAAATACAGAGATCTATTAATCCTGTTTATGTGAGGTAATACTTTCCAGTATTGTAGTTGCTTCCCATGTTTCAGGAAGAAAGTTCTGAACCTTTTTCTTACAGCATCAAAAAAGTAAGCAAGAAATAAATCTATCACAATCCTAAATCAATAACTATCTATAATTAGGGAGATGAAGAAATTGTTCCTTCTAGAAAATCTACATTGGTCAACAAGGAATAATCATAACTAATGTGAAAATTGTTATGTGTTTATAGGTTATGATTGAGAGAGATCAGTTTTCTATGAACTTTAAACCTCTTGCATAGTGGCTTACAATGTATAAATACTGTGAAATTTTAAAAATCTCTTTTTTTCATTTGTTATGGTATGGTTAAAGTAACCAAATTTCTGTTAAAAGCTATCAATAATTATTTCTGTAAAATAAGCATTGAAGGAAATCAATTACAATTTTTACCAGACTGCCTACATTTTTAATTTCTTTATTCCTGTTATTTAACAGTTTTCTTTGTAGCCTGCCAATTCTTGTAATTTTGTTTATATACTGATATCCAAAAGTATTGAGTTTGTGTAAGAAACTATCAATCAGTGATAAACTGCTTTTATTATGCTTAATTTTTGAGCAACATATTTAAGCTTCTTTGAGATTAAATAATTTATACTTTGATTCTACAAATGGTTATAATTTCTCCGTACTATCAGTTACGATACTGTAATTAGTACCAACATAATGATTATTATTTTTTTGTTATGATTCATATTTTTAAAAGTATCCTGAATAGATTTATATTAGCACTATGTATTAGTGTGTTATCATGTGCTTAAGTTTCATCATATGTATTAATAGAATTGTTAATCATTATGGGAAATCATATCACTATACAAAAAAAAAATCGCTACTGCACCTACTATCAAGTTAAGATACTCCAATTAATAATTTCATTAAGTTGGGCTGATATCTTCTTACTATTCCTTCTATCTCTTATGTCATAAATTATCCTCATCTATATATTGTTTTAACCCTATAGTTTGCGTACTTTGTACTATATCACAGACTTTTATTGTGCTTGTTCTCTATAATTTTTGTAGGAGTTCACCCATTTACTTATGACCCATTTAATATTTCTTCATAAACCATTAATATTCTTTTTATATTTTTCTCTTTCTTGAACCCATTTTGTTCTACTGTAGATTTAATATCAACCTTAATAATAAATACCTTAGTACTAAATAAAATTCTATATCCCAAACAAATAACTCATTTTTCTAATATTAATAATTTACAACCATTATTAACATTCAGTTAATTTAGTAATGAAAGGAAGCAAAGACAGTAAAAATTGTAAAGCAAACAATGATTTAAAAGCATAAAGAAAATAACTGAAGATGGATAAAATATGTATTGAAGTAAAGAGATTAGTTCAGAGCAAGAGTCAAACAAAATAAATATATCAGTCTAGACAAGTAACTGATTACAAAAAAAAATTACATTTTTAAGAGAAGGCTCCCACTCAAAAAAAAAATGACTATGATTTTGGAGCAATGAATGAGAACTACCAGAAATAACTGATGGAAATAAGAAAGAAGGAAGTTTGGCTGCAAGAAACACCATGTAGTGTAGCTAAGATCACAAAAAAGAAAAATGTCCAAAGCCTCATTATATACAGTGTATCACGAAGTTCTCCTAGAACTTTTTTAATCCTCTCTTCTCATCAAAATAATGGAAAAAGTTCATACCAAACATGTCATAAAATGCTTTGTTTGAGACTTAATGGCTAGTGAAAGACTTTGCTCAGATTTCAGCTACCCTGGTTAAATGAGGTCGTATTAAAATTTTTAGGATGTTGATTAAGATGCAAAATTAGTGATTTCGTATGGGTTTTGAGGTGAAAACTGAGTAAAATAGGTCCGAGAACCATATCTGCAGTAGTTTTTGAGAAATCTGGAGTGAAAACCAATAATCTGGGGTAAGATTTTTAATGTTTGATCTGCAGTAACTTTGTTAAATGGGTAATAAACACATAAAACTTTTAAACAAAAATTTAATAAAGAGAATTTAATTCTGAACAAATTGGTGCACATTACCCCATCCATTCCTAGCTGTGATGGCTTCACCAAAGGTCATCTTTTAGACCCTCTGAAGCCAATAATATATCACACTTATCAATTTGTCCTCTGTCAAGATAACACTGATGAAAATGTCTCGGCAGAAATTCCATCAATGTATTTACATCACTTACTATCTTCTACATATGGCTTCTTCCAATCATGACCACCATAACTTAACAGTCCTCAACTATCAAATTAACAGATTTGCAGAAGCACGATCCCCATACTTTACTCTTAACACTGAAGGTTTCACCCAAAACTCTTCCCATACCTAAGTTCAATTAAACTATGTACTTAGATCATTACTTGGTTGAGTCTTTAAACATCAAAAATACTACTCCATACCAACAAAACAAATGTTGATTGAAACAACGAAAATTTCATCCTAAAGTTCAGTTTAGTCAAAGTTCTCTTGATTTACTTAAATATCAAGAAACAAATTCACAAAGTTAATCAGCTTCTAATGAAAACATACCCATTCTCTTTCTTTACGCTCTGGTCCGCTTTTAGGAGCAAAGTCAATGTGTACACCCTCCCAAACCGCAGTTTCATTAGAGTTCTCCTGACAACCTAACAGTGAATATCTCAGCTAACTAGGGCTCAGTACCAAAATGCCTATCTAAGCAGTACCAAAACGCCGAAGTAAGCAGCTAGGCGGATCCCTAACCATCCAGATTGCTATTCTCTCTATACATCAATAACAGCATCAGATCTCCTCAGTCATCCTCTGCAGGACTAAGAATCTCAGGAAGCCATTAGCTACATTCCATTCCCCTTTGGTTTTCCAATTAATCTGCAGATCAAAATCAGAATTGATCCTTGCAAGCTCTCTAACTACTTTGATACATTCAGCTTTCAGCCTGGGGCAGACATAAGAAATGGTTTACATCATCAATGGCTTTACACTCTGGCCACAAGCCTGAATTAATCAAATCAAATCTAGCCAATCTGTCTTGAAAAACACTATGTCCAGAAAGAAACTGTAATATGTCGATTGGGGGAAATCCACCTAACAACCTGCACACTTCTCACATCAGGAAAAATACCATACATGTAACAGCCATTGGATGATTCAGTCCAGCTAATGTGCTATTAATGAAACCTTGGTCGTCGATTTCTTTTATGCATCTAGAGGTAAGTTGGCCTAGCTTCTTGGCATCATATTGTATTTGGTGTTCAGTCACAAGGATATCAATGAGCTTAAAACCAGAAATAACAAGGACTGTCTCTTGAGAGACATCCTGTAGGCACCAAACAATAGAAGATACTGAGTTCTCAACCAAATATTAATATAACATTTGTATCTCATTTGATGAGTCCAGACAGATGCAGCGTACATCCTTACATAGAACATGCATGGTTCTGAAATTAAGCCCCCAGTCGGGGTGAAATGCTCTCTGAACACCAATAAAAGTATTACAAGCCTTTTCCATAGCTATTGAAAGTTCCTCTTCAATTGAAGGTTCTCATCAAGAATAATATCTAGAAATGTCTGCAGCAGGACATATCTGATTCTATGACCTGCCACTGATGCAGAAATTTATTGTGTAACAGCCTGTTTGCCCTTGAGCAACATCATCATTGTTTTCTCAGAGCTAAACACAAACTTATTATCTGTTTTATCTTGCAAACTCCATATCTGTTTTATCTTGCAAGCCTGGGCTGCCATAAATTCGATCTCATTCTCCTTTAACCTGCAAAAACCCATCATCCGCATATGCGATGACATGGCTTCCACTAAGTAACCTCTACCGCATTAAAGAATCGAATTCAACAACTCATCAATGTGTCAGTTTTTCAAAACAGACCGAAATAAAAGTGTTATTTTTTCTGGTTGTAACTGTATTTCTCATTTTGTTCAGTGCAGTCCAAAAAGTATATAATATTAGAGATTAGGAAAAGCAAGGTTTTGATAATATCAAATGTTAATATACTCTTTAAAATAATATTGTTTTTAAGTATTTTTTAATAAATTATAAAACTAAATATCATAATTTTTAATAATTAATTATTTTTGTTATTTTGTTGTAAACGTTTAATATAAATGGGTTTTATACTATTGACCAAATGTTATAACTGATTAACAATTACATCGCCAAAAGATAATAATTGAATGCTATCTTAAAAAAGTAGATAGTTACCAAAAAATCTTAGTTAATTTTAAAAGAAGATAATTACTCTTTGATATTCCAAATTCAGTGAGGAACACCATTTAAAATAAACTACCATTGAAAAGAGTTTACTCTATTCTTCAATTTTTATAATTCAATATTTGGGCAATCACTGACACCGATTGACCAGTTGGTGAAGTGATGTGATTAGCATGTTGTTTTCTAGATTTGGCTTAGTTTTGATTCTTCAAAGATTATGATATTTTTTATTTCATTTTTCAATTAATTTTTTTCATCTTATATTTCTGTTTAAAACTCTTGCAAAATTATTTTAAATGTCTTACTAACGAAGAATTTTTTTTAAATGTTAACAGTCCCTAACATTTTTCTTTCACTTATACATACATCATAAATCTTTTTTCAGGAGATTTGAACATCAGTGTTAGTGTTCTTTATAACTATCTAGAGGCAAATTCAAAAGTACCTTGGGAAGATCTTCGTTACTTATTTGGTGAAATTATGTATGGTGGACATATAACTGATGACTGGGATCGACGATTGTGCATTTCTTATTTAGAAGAGCTGATGCAACCTGATCTGGTAAATATAAACTAAACCTTTGTGTTAAAACCACTAGCCTACTTATTTACTAAACTTATAAATTCACAATATGTAGTAGAAAAAGTATACACTGAATAATCTAATAATGCCATTCTTGTGTAAATCATTGCTTAAACTATAGCTAAAAAACTGTTAACTGTAACTGGTTAACTGTTACCATGATAACTAAGCACTGCAGTTATTCATATTTCTTTTATTGGCTCTTAGAGAGGAAAGTGTGTATCTTTATAGCTGAGTTAAGTTTACACTGCTTAAAAACTAATTTTCTTTGTTTTTAAAGTTTTATTTTTAACATTATTTGTATGTATTTAATGAGTTTAACAGTGATTTTATGATTTCTGTGATTTTTCACAATGATTTTTTTCAGTAAAAGATTTCTTATGTTTGTTATAAATTAACTAAATTAAAATAATGAAAGAACATTTATTGAATGAATGAATGAATTGATATTGAATTCAATGTTTAGCTAAAAAGTAACAAGTCATGACTTGAAATTTATTTTTCCAGGGAAAACTTGATTACTTTAATATTACTCAGCATCTGTTGCTTATTATGTACAATGTATTTTTTCAAATATCTGAAAAAAATGATTTTTTTAAAAATCACTTATCCTTCAGCCATATGTACTAACAATTTTCAATGAATAATCTAGTATATTACAAGAATTTAGTACTATTTTATTGACTGTAGTATATGTGGTATATTACTGAACTACTTTAACTTTTTGTTTCAGATCATTATTAATAATTTGAAATCTTGAATTCTAAATAAATATTAAAAATATTTAATTTTTAAATTAAAAATTTGTTAAAGATAGTATAATACTACACATAAATAACATTTATCATAGAAATGAATAGATGAAATAAATTATTTAAAATAAGTGATATTAATATATTTAAAAACAAGATTAGAAAATAAGATAACAAGTGTGGCTAGAAAATAACTGGATTTTTGTTTAACATTTTTTTTCTTTAACAACTTTCACATTATCGCCTTCAATATACTTCCTTCCATGATCCCTACACAGCTGCATTCGAATTTTCCATTATTCAAAACAGTGTTTCAGGTCATTTCCTGAAATCATGTTCATGATCTCCATCGCTTTTTCTTTCACAGGTTTAACTGTCTCAAACTTAGTTCCTTTCAATGGTCCCTTCACTATCGGGAACATAAAAAAGTCACATGGGGCTAGGTCTGGTGAGTAGGGTGGATGTTCCAGCACAGGGATCCCATGCTTAGCCAAAAACAACTTAACAAGTGCAGTGTGGGCTGGAGCATTGTTCTGATAAGGAATCCATCATTTCTTCTTCCACAACTCAGGTCATTTTCTTTTTACTCGCTCACGGAGAGTAGTTAGAACCTCAAGATAATATTCCTTATTCACTGTTTGACCTTCAGGTACCCAATTTACATACAGAATCCCACATATGTCAAAAAAAAAATCATCATGGCTTTGAATTTTGATTCGAACGTTCAAGCTTTCTTCATTCTTGGTGAATGCGAGCTCTTCCAGTGCATTGATTGGCGTTCATAGGGTCCAGGTCATCCAGGTCGCCGGCGTTTGTGGCTCCAAAGGCTCGGCCTTTCATCCAGAGGTCCCGGGTTCAAATCCTGGTCAGGCATGGCATTTTCACACACGCTACAAATCATTCATCTTCATCCTCTGATGTAATACCTAATGGTGGTTCCGGAAGTTAAAAAAACAAAAAAAAAAGGTCATCCAGGTCATAGGTTAAAAACCACAATTCATCACACATAACTACTCTTTCCAACAATTTAGGATCCTTTTCAATGTTTTTCAAAATGTCAGAACAAATGTGTATCTGTGAGTCCTTTTGTTCAGGCTTTAGGATCTTGGGCACCATTTTGGAACAAACTTTCCTCATGTTAAAATGGTCATGTAAAATCTGTCAATTTGATTTTTTGTCAACTCCTACAGTCTCAGCAACTGCACGAATACTCATCTTAATGGATGAGATTGCCTATTTTTTCAATGTTTTTGTCCATTTTTGAAGTGGAAGGATGTTCTGGATGTGGACTATCTTCGATTTCTTCTTGTCCTTCTTCGAACCATTTATGCCCCTCAAAAACTCATGTGTGTCAGATACACTCATCATCATACACTTGTTGTAAGAGAGAAAAAATCTTTTTTGCAGACTTGCAACGTTTCACTGAAACGTCTTGTTAACACATTGCTCTATTAAAACTACTATTTTTCTGACGAGCAGCATGTACATGATCCGACACAAGCGAAGGCTGTGTCCCGACTCAGTTGGCTGCGGTAATCACACTGGCTGGAATGTAAAGAGGGATGTCAAGTAACTGAACAATATGGCATTTGACCTTGAGGCTTGTACTTTTTGTCTTAGAAAAAATCAGTCCCGTTATTTTCTATCCATACCTTATATGAGCTGATATTTTGTGTTGCCTCTTTTATAAATATGAGAATTTTATTGGTACACATCTTTTAGATTTTAATTTGCTTACACATTAGTAAACATAAAAATTCATGCGCTAAAGAAAAGAGTTGTACTTTAAATACAATTTTAATAATAAGCATAAAATAGTACAATATTAGATGTAAACTGCAAGCCTCTTTGTAAGCTTTTATGGTGAATTAATTATAATTAATTCATCAGTCAAGAGAAAAGATTAGTTTACAGGTTGGAAAAATGCTAACATAATAAAGAAATATATACATAACAAATAAAATTTGATGTTGTAGAGCTATTCATGAGATTATATCAATTAACATTTTAACATGCTTTCCTTTAACTCAACTTCATTCCACGGTTTTAGTATGTTTTGGTTTTGCATATGTTTCGGTATACTTTAATATATTAATAATATTAACTTTTATTTTCATAGATTTTATAACAGTTATTTATATTCAATATAGATCGATTCTATAACAGTTATACTAAATTATACTAAAAACATTGTAATTAACTAATATCTAAAATTTAAATGTAATTAATTAAATTAAATAAAATTTTAAAAACATATGTTTATAAAATACCTATACATTTTATATTTATACATTCTCAAGACCAGTATCAATTTTATGCAGTTTTTAGTACCATAGTGCAGTTTTTAGTACAATGTGATTAATTAGTTGGTATTTAAGTATATAGTAGAAATTTACTATGACAAAAAAAATTATTTTTTTTTTAAACAATGCTTTTCTATATCTAACCATAGTACTAAAAAGTAAAAAATGATATTTTCAATAGTAAAGGACTACTGACAAATTAAGTTTAGCAACAAAATAATTTAATTCAATTCGAGGAAAAGAAGGATCCAAACAATGGATTCCCCAGTAAAAATAAATAGAAGATAATTTTGTTTTCAACAAAAGAATAATAGATGGTCCCATTATGTACAATTGGTTTCTTTGAGTAAAATTTATAGTATAAACTTTTGTTTATAGTATCAGTTTTCTACAAAGAACAATTCTTCACCTTTATACTATTTAATAGAGAGAATATTCTTTCAGCACCCAAGTCAAAGTTGTATATTTTCGCAAGACCAGAATGAAAAGCATGGGGCGTGCCTTCAAATTCAATATTTACATATATTTTTTAAATATGACAAAGGTTTTGATATAAATGGAAGTAATAGCTTCAATATACAATACCTAGTAAATCTCTTTGGATGAACTAAAGTTAAGGTGCAAAAAATAGAACTGAGGGGACATGTCCGATTGTGTATTTTTCATTGTGGTCTCACGAAAATAGACAGCTTAACACGTATTATTTTGTTGAAAACAAAATTATTTTCTACTTATATTTACTGGGTAATCCATTGTTTGGATCCTTTTTTTCCCCGAATTGAATTATTTTGTATGCTAAACTTAATTTTTACTTTTGAAAAAAATCCTTTCCTTTTGAAAATATTATTTTTTGCTTTTTAGTGTGATGTTTAGATATAAAAGGTATGTTTTTAAAATGTTTTTTTTTCTTAATTGAAAGAAGTGCCAAATAAAAAAGCTGGTAGTTGACTTTGGTGAATTACAAAAGCTGTCTTTGAATTTTCAACTCTTCTAGTATTTTTTATTTTTTTTTTTTTAAGAAAAAGAAATAGGTAGGATGCTGTTTAATATCATGGCACTCCTCTCGATGTCTTGACAAGATCTGTTTGAGAACATACTCTTATTTGCAGGTTATTTCCAGGTAACACTCTTCAAGTATTCCTTATTTCCATTCCAAAATAATAGACCAGGAGTATTAGACATAAAACAGATGATTTTTCGGTAAAATCTGTACTGCTCTGTAACTTGGTATGATGATGTAATAATGAAAACTATTGTTTCTAACAAACAAGTAACGTCAATCAGCTTTCAGAAGAAGTGGAAAAGGAGGAAATTGGAACGGAACGGAACGCAAGGGTGGCGGGAGTTTATGTTTCCTCCCTACAATTTGCAGAGCCTGGGCTGATGCCCCTTGCTGCTGT
>JAAAKQ030486670.1:0-13987 GCA_010016005.3 Zanna intricata
TCCTGCTTCGTCCATCTTTAGTAATTCTACTTCCTAAATAACAAAATTCTTCTACCTCAGTAATCTTTTCTCTTCCTGTTTTTATGTTCAGTGGTCCATCTATATTATTTCTACTACATTTCATTACTTTCGTTTTGTTCTTGTTTATTTTCATACGAAGTTATAATACTGACAATATTATTTACCGAAAAAATACTTTCCCAAAGAAGGAGGAACATTTGGATAAATAAAAAAAGTGGTTAATAAGATAATCCATTTTCTCAATATTGTTTTTTGTCGAGTCGGTTAAATAAACAATAAAAAATCTAAATCTGACAAAATTAACTCGTTTTTACCTTCTTAGTATGATTAATTTTTTAAAGTTAAATTTAAATAATTTAAGACAGCAGTTATTTAAAAATAATTAGTTTACGACTGCAAAATACCAAGTGAGTGTACTTAACGGCAGTTGATACATGATTCCACAGATACCGGCACTTATCACAATTCCGATTAAGATTTGCTAAATATAATCCAATAATCATCTAAGAATATCAATGTCAGAAAACGTGTAAATCAATAAATTAAAGTGTGATCACTTCATCATTTAAATTTAATACTTCAGCTGTAATTAAATTTAAAAAAAAAACTGTATAAATTAACAAATGTTTAATAGAAAATCTATAAACGTTTAACGAATAGCAATAAACCTCAAAAACCTGTCGTAATAAATTAAATATTCTAATTTGTTTTAGTTCTAAACATTTATTATTTTCAACAAATTAAAAGTAAATAAGATCTATCCAAGTAAATAAAAAATAAAAAAAACAAAATTTTAGAAAGATTGAAAGTGAATTGATGTTTTTTTTAAATTAAATAAGTATAATTAAAAATCTTATCTCATCAATAAAATGGAACCACTTAAATCAGTTCTAAATATGGGTAGAGAAGCATTTTTATTTTTTTAACTCCCCTATCTAATTTATATTTTATAAACAGAACTATAAAGATAAAGTGAGGGCACATAAAACTAATCGATTGTTTCCTATTTCTATGAACATAAAATGACATCTTGCTATGTGGGAAATATAAATAAAATAGACCGTGTACCAAACTCGTTAGTAATTTATTTTATTTTTATATTTTACGTAGTTAATGTTTTAGTTTCTTTTAAATAAATCCAAATTTATAGTTAAAGATTTTTTTTTTTTTTTTTTTTTTTTGAGGAAGAGCTTGCACGACAGATACTTCGAATACTGTTTCAAATTATTGGATTGCCTTAAGTAGTCATTTTCTCAACATAAAAAGTTGTATTTTTACAAAATAAAGAAACCGTTTGTGAATAAGTTACACAGGTTACGAACAAGTAACGAATATGTCGGCAGTTAGATTTTTATTAAAATACTGGATTGCTAAGGTAATAAAATAAAATATTTGATTGGCTAGTCAAATATAAAATTGTGCTTAGTTTCATAGTGACGTTGTATTCAAAATTATTTACGTAACGTCACAGATCTATGATAAGGGTTTTATTAAACATATCTTTAACCACTCATTTAATATCTTTACTGCTAAGCTCTCTTTATTTCTTAATTTATCGTCATATAAATATTAATATAGCAATAATAATATTGTGAATCACGACAGAAAATTGACAATATTAATAAAATTTTGTTATTAAAAAGGAATTTTATTTATAAAATATCAATATTTTATTATTAGCATTCCACCCCAAGCCCTATATGTAACCGAATGCCTGCAAACATTTTCAGTTATCATTTTTTCCTATATCGTTTCAGTTATCGTTCATCGTTAACGTTTTTAATTATTATAAATTACTATATATTATAATATTAATATATTATTATATCGTTATTATAAATTATAATATTACATATTATAAAATTATTTATTATTATTTGAAATTCAAATTTATTCCTATTATAGTTTTACAAACATATTTACAAAGTTCCATTTTCTGGAATGTCTAGAGTAATGTAAATCTCCAGGTAATAATTCATAAATTTATTTTTTTTTTATATATATAGAAATCTATTAGAATAATACTGATTTCTACAGATTTTTTTTCCATATATATTAGAATAGATAAAGAAAGAAGTAAATATACATCATTGGAAGTTTCACATTTTTATAATTTATCGATCCCTTTTTTATTATCCAAGGCGCTAAAAGAAAACTGTTTACCCAAATATTTCTGAAAATTTCATGAAAGAAATACCATATATTTCTTAACAGAAACTTGGATTTCTTTTAAATTGTCCTATACAAAAACTCATAAATTTAGATAAAAAGTTGAATTCTTAAAAATTTTTTACGTTCATAGAATTTGTGAATGAGTTGGCATTCAGTTAATGTGTGTGAGACTTTCTTTAACTACTTTACTCTTTTAATTAAATGAAGAGTAACATATCTAATGACATGTAATTTGTCCCACTCATTCACTGATACCTCTTTGTATGAGACATACAGTCACTAAATGTAAAATAAAATATGACTTATAATTTTAAATGAAAATGTTAATTTTTTTTTTTTTTTTTTTTTAATTAGAGATCTGTTGTAAACAGTTTTCAAAAAATCGAACATGTGGAGTTAAATTTTGATCTTAGTAAAATGCCTTGTGTAATAATTATTAATTTAACGTTAATATTTCTTGCGATAATACTGTTAATAAATCACGTTGAATATAGATATATTCTCTTCCATTTTCTTTTATTAATAAATAACCACTTCAGATATATGATTAAAGCTTGTGCTTTTGGGAATAGATTATAGAAAATGAAAGAAAAAGCCTTACCATGATTCGAACTCAGAATCTTAGGATGAAAAGCAAACAGTTTATCACTTCGTTATAGAGATCGATTAATTTCATTTCACACTCATTAATGTTTACAATAAAAGTTTGTTTTTTTTTTTTTACAATTTTGTATAAATAATCGTTATTTTGTGTTTATTTGCAATTTTTGACAGTATTTAAAAAAAAATGTATGTATTAATCGTGGTACTGAACTTTAGTCAGCGCTTAACATTTTCAAAAATAAAATTGCTTAATGAAAATCCTTTTTAATTAAACTTTAAAATTTTAATGTTTACATTTGATGTCTATGCATGAACTACGCTCTTTTTTTTGTTTTTGTCTGTGTGTTATTTGAAAAACGACCGTAAAGATTAGTATTATGCAATCTCATTTTTGAGGGGATTTCAAGTACTGCTGTGTGTCTTATCATCTGTGCTGACAACTTATCCACAAGGGGTATATGAGGGATTTACTATAGGCCTACACTTTAGTGTACTAGCCAACATGTGTATAATAAGCTTCTCTGATGAGATTCAGATAAGGGTGGGACAATTTTGGTCCCCGAACAATCTAAACGCACGGTAGAATAATCCTCCGGCATATGGCGCTTTCTTCTATAACCTCCATCTCCTTTTTTATTCAAATAATTATAAAATAATAATGAGGAGGGGTATTTTTTTTTTAATAAAAATAATGAATTCGTAGAGAATATAGGATATTTTTTGAGCCGGAAATATTATATTCTTAATTTTCCGTACACTACTAAATAGTAATGTGTTAAACAAAATTACTTATTTTTTTTGTTAATTTTGCATAACAATTTTTCCCCACCAAATCTTTGACTGGTTTGGTGCACTTAAGATTGTTTTCTATTATATTCGTATGTTTTAATAAAATGTACCGGAGTTGCTAAATACTACATCTTCAGTGCGTTGCCGGACGTTTTCCCGAAAGCCATTTCCCGAGTAACCAGTTTCTTGAAGGGACATTCTCTGTATGATTTTTTACCGAAGGCAAATTCCCGAATGTGCTTTTCCCCGAATAAACATTTTTCCTGATATACTATTTTCGGAATCAGTCAAATAATGCAAATAACTGTGTTGTATCTCTCCTTTGTTATCATAACAATATAAACAAATTTCTAGTATTTTTTGTAACATTATTTCGCTTTTGAAAATAAATTTATAGTATTCTTAGTGGCTCAAGCTAATAAAAAAATGGCTCAAACAACGGTTGTGGATGAACTTCCTTTACTTTTTACAAGGAAGTAAAAATGATTATTTTGCATCTGATGCACTTTTAGTAAATTTAATAACCTAATAAAGAACAGTGAAAATTAAATTGGTAGGGTACCAAAGGGACTAAAGTATGAAAAAATATATAATTATCACAGTTGTTTTAAGTTGACATTTAATGACTCTTTATTATTAGATAAAATAACTGAAATCATTTTTATCATTTCATTTTCATTTTTTATTTTTCAAAAAATTTGGATTTTTTACTTTTTCTTAACTGCAGTAATAAGCCCTCATTGAGAGCTTTTCAACAATATATCATAAGTAGTACTTATTTTCATTGGTTCCAGAATATAGCCAAATAACATTTTAATTTAAGAAGTATTTGAATCTTACAGGGGATGAAGGCACATCGGTTCGAATCCGAGTTCATTTATTATTTTTTTGTAATTGTTTGTTTAATTTAAATATATCGATTTATTGATAATTAATAACCTCTGATTGTAAAATAATTTACAATAAATAATAATTCAATAATAACAATAGAAAAAAAAAACATGAAAAAAAAATCAGAAGCTATCAGTGAAGTAAATTATTTTTTCATTTTAAAAATATGTGTATATGTAATTTAATAGGTGCACAAGATAATCAAGTGGTGTTCATATCAGATTTTTTGGAAGAGTTTGCTCAAAATTTTCTGTATTTATTTCAATTTTTTTTTTTTTAGAATTATTTTAATAAATTTTTAATTGGAGATATTTCAATTTTTGATTTGATATAAAATTTGTTTTTATGCAATTATTTAATGTTATTCTTTCCAACAAATAAAAAAAAAGAGAATATAAGAGTACAATGCAATCAGAAAAAAAAAAGAGTAGCTCACACTGTAACCTATCACGGAAAGATTGCATCATGCGTAACCCTCAATAGAATTGTTCTATTTATGCACTATGCTAGAAAAGAATCACGCAAGTTTTACTTAAAAAAATTACATTTTAAATCACCCTCTTTTGTGTTACGCTTGTGTGCATACAACTCGATTGTATGATTTTGTTTCATGAATTATCAATGTAGGTTACTAATTTTAACATCAATCTATTTGATTCTATTTTTAGATTCACGTAATTCTTTTTTTCCGGGTTTTGGTTTGCAGAAATTAAGTCTTCCATTAGTAATAAATGATTTATAAAACAATATTTATTTTTTAAAAGGTCTAGATAAAAGTAGTATTCCAATCCTGACTGAAGTTCAACAAATTATTAAAAAAAAACTATTACAAAATTGTAACGTAATTTGTGTTTGATTTTATGCATAGTGCGATGTATTTTTATTTATGATTTCATTTTATCTAATATTATTATTAAAAGAAAGTTCTCGTATTTTAATTGAATCAAAGGTTAAATAATTTTCTTTATTTGTGGTATTATCTGCGATCTTAACTTTGATGATCTTAAACAGTAAACAGTTTAGCATTTTACCTTATTTTACACTGTTTTATCTCTGGGGTTCTATTCCCTTTAACAACAGTTGTATTTTTTATTCACACCTCTTTCTTCAGGACGTAAACGCTATATACCTCCAATGAAAGCTTCCTGGCTGGAATATATGTGAGAAGAAAAATTGGTTAAAAAATTCTTGGAAAGATTAGTAAAAATTGTAAAAAAGAGAGGCCGAATATGAATAAAAATTACAGATTATATAAAAGGAAGCTATGAGATCCTTAAAAGTTTGCTGAATGTTGAAGAGAATGGAACCGAATATGGTGAAAGGAATCTACCTTAGTGTGGATAACCTATGATGATTACTTCCTCCAGCAGTTGCGAAATCATTAGCTATTATTTATCATTTAAATGCCATACGAAAATATTCATTACCAAAGGATAACTTAACAATATTTATAAATTTAATATCAAATTAATACCCATCGGTTCACTTTAAATTAATTATAAGATCTTGTCTTAAATATGATCTCAGATGAAATTATGTTTATATTAAATAAAAATATAAAATATATTACTTTTATCCTTGTCATAAATACAATCTTCTTATAGCTTATTTAATCTTGGAATAAGTTTTAAAAATTCAGTTCACGGAATTTCTGTTTAGATTTTTAAAAGAATTATTAAATTGTACTAAACTTCTTGGTATCTCCTCCTACGTCTTTGGGTAATTTTTATTGGAGACTTTTTGTTTACACAGATTTATAAACACTAATAGACAAACATGTGTATATAACTAAAGGTAACTTATCATTTTTCAGAATTTTATATACGATTTTTCGTAATATTTTTGCTTATTATACATAAAAATGGACCGATTGAACACCCATATTTTTCCCATACTGTGTACTATGATGATTGATTAGCAGTTGAAATTTCGCCTTGGTTTAGATTATTTTTTATTGTTTCTAAGCTTATTTACAATTGATTACATGAACATAAACCTGCAGTAAATTGGATTACATCCCAAATCACACGATAAGAAGTCGTCAGCAAAACTCCTCAAAAGTTTACGTTGTAATAGTAAAAACGTTTATTCCAAACACGTCCATTTAACAATCATAAATGACACTTAACACCATTAGAACAGTAGAAAGCAAACTAAAATATCATAATAAATGGAAGTAGATAAAAATTATGAGTCAATGTATAGAAAAGTATATGTAACAAATTTGAAATTAAGAGTCAAATAGATAATACACAATTTTCACATCCGAGGTTATTATAGATACATTCAGACTTTATATGGATATGTATGTCTAGAATTTGCAGTCGGTTCAAACTTCTGATATCATCCTTATTGCTTAATAAGTTCACTACCAAATAATTTGTGTGGTAGTTAGCCGAAGTTCGTACTTTGAACAGATGATTTATTCCCGCACCGACCGTAATTCTAAATAATCCAGAATCTTATTGTTCCTTGTAAACCAAGGAGCCACTGTTATATACCAAGCCACCTTATTCTAAAACCACTGTAAAATGTCGACATTGCTTCTGCTTTCGGTGTCCCATTGTTCGAACCCATAGATCCAGATAAGTTTTAATATTGTAGAGTATTACCAGCAACTTATTAGGCTAGAACAATCCAGAAATTCTGCCCAACAACCAAAAAAATTCCTTGAACTTAATTTCAAGTCGCCGTCTCCTTACTCATGTATGAATTTTCCACGATAGACAACGACCGAGATGTAGACCTAGATACTTGTAGGTAGACCTCAATGATCGAGATGTAGCCACACTCTCAATTTACATAATTATAGTACCATCAAGATGATCACCTGTGGTCACTGTGAATGTCATATGGTTCGATTTTGTTTGGTTAAAGTGTACTCTCCATGAACTCAACCATCTATTGATTTAATCAAACTCAGATTGTACGCTGTTTGATGCTACAGTTCCTCCTTTATCGGGAGATCTTAATACGATTCGATAGAAGTTAATCACCAGTTGATATATGAGACCGCACTTCTCAGTCCCATATATAAACTGTTTTTATAATTGTTATATGCGGGTTTGTATTGTAAATTTTGAAATACGACTAATTATGTAAAAAAATGTTACACCTACAGGATTTATTTTAGCTGAAAGTAGTAAAAAAAAATAAAACAATCTTTTAATTTCAAACTAAGATCCATTTGGTTTTTAAATAACTTAAGGAGAAATTAAAATAATATATAAGAAGTTAATAACAAAACATTTGTATTATTTAATTTTTGTTTTGTGATTTGTTAATGTTGATGCATAATGTGAACCGGTGACGTAGTAGATGAAATTGAGGTAAACAAAAAGTGAAAGAGATTTTTTTAGAAATTTCATTATAGTTATGACCAAAAGTTTCCTTCTAATAAATAAATAATAAGATAATGAATTAATAACTCCTATTGAGATATTTTAAATTATAATGAAGTATTTTTAATTGTACGACGTACGTCGTATATTTGATAAAATTACAACCTGCTTGATATCGTTTGATTTTTATCCTCTTTAAGGATAAAAAAAGAACAGACTAATATGATAAGAATTTTGTTTGAATTGTCGTTTCCGTTCGTTCATGTATATATTAATTTATAAGTTTACTTAAAGCCCAATCCAAAGTATTTAGACGTAATTTTATTCTGCTGTCATCTGAACGTAACAAAGATACATTACACATGCCTTATTTTGCATCAAACGTTTTCGTAAAACATTTCATTTTAATTTCAGGTATTGTTACTAATCTGCCATAAATTACACATAAATTTTCGCTGGCAATAACATATACTATATTTAAAAATAAATTCTTTCAATATTTCTTATTTAGTTGTGTATTTCCATACATTCATTAACGATAAAAGATTACAGCAATATAGGATGACGAAATTTAGTGAAAATTATAAATTTAAATATAATATTTATATTAGTCAAAAGTTCTTTAAATCGGCTCATTAAATCACATCTAATTCTTAAGAACACCTTAATAAATTTAAATTATAAACGGTGAAAGCTAATTCACTCGGCTTGAATACATAATTATTATATTTATCTAAGTTATGTATTTAAATACGAATTTCTTTAATTAATTATAGCATTTCATTTAAATTTTGCCAAGTTTGCCAGGTTTTTTAAAAGTTTACTTTTAAAGAACTCATTAAGTTGTTTAAATATTTTTTTAATGTCTTATTTACATGTTTTTTTTATTTGTTTATATATATATATATATACTGTATATATAAGGACAAATACGTAAAGATATATTTATCTTTTTATATATAAAAGTAAACAGATAATTATAAATGGTTAATTTAAATGAAAAAAAGAAAAATTAAAATTAACTTTAAAACTTATTTTCATTCATATACTTACATAGTCATCTGTCTGTGTGTGTCACACACAGGCGCGCACGCGCACACATATGATCATACACATACACGCGCGCGCACATACACACATATATACACAAATACATTTTTTTTAAATGATATTCTAATTTTAATTAAGTATAACGCATTGTTTAGGTAGATATGTTGTGCAAGTGTCCCACTTGTGTAAATGTGGTGAGATATCGGCAAATAATATGCACTAATACATATCCGCGCGGTATTCGCATATGCACATACAAATAAAACACATTCTCTTATACATACGAGTTAAGATTACCTATGGATACGCTTGTGGGTACTGTGGTACGTGGGTTGAAGGCATAGCAGATGTTACCAAAGGTCAATGATTCGAGGTCAGTGCATTGCACGTTCCCCGGTGACCATTTTAGGTTAGATGAAGCAGCCCCGCTATGCTATATACAAGACACCTCGTTCGTCCTGCGGCTTCTTGCTTACCACGCCTTTTATCACTCTTCAACATAACACAACATACTGGACATTCAAGAAATACGTTTACAATATAATCAATGTGCAGTGATGCATCTCTTAATTGGATATGACGGTACATCTAACGTTATACTTTGATCTGTAACAAAAAAAAATACTATCAGATTGCAACCATACGTGATTGAATGTTTCAAATAAAATATATGTTCATGATAAATATGTACGAAAATATTTTGGAATTTGTTATACTTTTACTTCATACAGTTCTTTATTTGAATATTTTAATTCTTAAAGCTAACCAACCCCATTAGATTTTGAACCATTTGAGGTAAGATTAGTCGAATCATCACAAATCAAAATCTTAAAATAAAATTTAATCATAGAATGTAAAATTCTTTTTTGGAGCTGATAAAAAATGTATAAATTTATTATTTTATTTTTTTCAACTAATTAAAACTCTGTTTTAATTACCTTAAAATAATCTAACGGATCGGAAAATAGTTTTCTGGTAATTCTACATTAATAGTTATTTACTTTTATTTAAACGTCCGTTGTTTTCGATATACTGTCCTTGTTAGGTGCAATCAGGGCGAATCAAGTGGACTCGTTTTCAGGTAACTGGACGAGACCAACCTACCAATTGTAATTAGGCTAACGTCTTCCGTGAACGACTTACAAAACTGTAGTTTTTGTCATCTTACAGAAAGAGTTAATCTACAGTTTTTCTTGCTTTTCTTTCTGTACTTCTTAAAGAACGAATGTTAGAAATAATAAATATTGCAATTTTTAACCAGAGGAAAAATGTTTGGAATTAATTGATTTTTTCTTCTTGATTATTTGAAGGTCTCTTCAAGTAAAAAATAAAAAAACGAAAAACACAAATTTGAATTTAAAAACCTCTACTAATACCTATGTTTTTTTTTTCTAAGCATGATTTCGTTTTTTTCTAGGGAATCAATGCACTGTTGTTTATTTTTTGCAACTTAAGTATTTGCTACAAAATTTATATATTGTACATTATAAAGAAATTTTTCAAATAGACTATCGTAGAAGCTACGACACTCGACAGATAAATTTCGCACATTAGCGTGTTACTCGGAGACAAAAGGTACTATCGAGTTGGGCGTGCAGCACATAATAGCAAAAATTTCGCTCTACAAACCTGCGATAATGCGTTCAATAGATATGTTGTACAAGCGTCCCACTTGTGCAAATGTGTATAAAAATACCAGCACTGATCGAATTTTTAATAGCAGAAAATGTGAATCCTACAAATATTTTTCATCGTTTACAACCGGTTTATGGTAATGAAACTGTTGACACGAGTACTGTGAATTGATAGGTAGGCGTTGAAATATCGCAAATATGAGGTTGGTAAAGCGAGAAGTAAGGGCGCACCTTCTGTGCGTCCTCACATAGAAGGACTGTGTCAACGAAAAACATTGAAAGGAGGTGGACGATTGGCTTCAAAGTGACCCGGCGATTCACCCAGCAACGAATCGCTATTCAGTTAGGTATATCTAAAGAATGAGTAGGCCATATGATCGAGCAGTCGGGTTACTGTAAAATCTGTGCGCGATGAGTACCGCGCAAACTCTGATGGCTCTTCTCAAGCTGAAGTTTGAGCTTATTCTGCATCCACCACACTCGCTGGATTTGGGTCCGTGCGACATCTACTTCTTCCCTCATCTCAAGAAGGATCTCAAAGATAATTATTACACCACCAAAAATTAATTGAAGGAAGCTGTGGCCACTTGGATCCGAGAAAGCCTGCCAGAATTTTTCAGTGACGGAAAGCTAAAACTTGTCACACGTTGGGAAAAGTTTATCAGTTTAAACGGGTATTATACTGAAAAATAAATACTAGCTAAGGTATTGTTCTTTTATTCATGTTTTATTTCATTCCAATATATCGTATTATTCCTACGATATGGGTATATGTTCAAAATTTATCATATTTTATTTTTTCCACTTTAAACAGATTGAAATTTAAAAAAATACTATGATCCATATTATTTAATATAAGAATTTATCTTTTACGAAAATCTTGTTGAACTGTTTTCCACAAGCCGCAAGGAATGGGCAAGAATGACTTTTTTGAAAAATGTCATTGATTTCTAATTTACTTTTTTCATCCTAAGTAAAATTTCCCCATCTTCTGAAACAGTTTGGATGGTATAGGCGTCCATTGGAGACGGCCTTGAAATATTCGTTGAAGACTTTAAATGGGGAATTTATTATTCAATTTTATGCTTTCCGTCGTACATTCCCACATCCACTTCTTTTCCTTATTTAAAAAAAAAATTTTTTGTGAGTGTATATCAGATCTCCACTAGTTTATGCTGAGTATGCCTGAAGACCTGTAAAATTAACGTGGCGGAGAACTACGAGTGAATCCAAATTTCGAGTAGCTGCAGTGGGAAGGGGATGGCGAAGTTAAAATGATTGATATTATACTCGTATTTACATTATTCATACTACAAAACTTAGACAATGTATTATTAACGGTATATATATTGCGTCGCCTGGTTAATTGTAGGTGATTTCCACTAGCCACACCGCTGTAATAAAATATCACTTATATTAATGCATTCTAGCCTAATATAATAATTCATTGCATTCCTTTCAACTCAGAATTCGGAATAGAATAGTACTTAATGATTGTTGCGCAAAAAGCCTAAAGGCTGAAATCCTCATTGTGTAATCTGTTTCTTTATCACTGCTAAAATGAAAACATCAATTTAAGATTTGGAAAAATTAAGGTTTTAATCACATACAAACACAAACATACTAGCACATTGAATCAGTAAATAAAATAAGAGAGATTTTCAGGAAAAATGAAGATTAAGGATTTACTTAAGCAAAAGAGATATTTATTTTGGAAAAGAATAAAAAAATTACTTCAAAAATCTTATTTCCTCTCAAACCGAAAAACGAAGAACAAATTTTAGTATAAAACTTAAATAGTAATAAAATTTTCAATAATGAAGGACAAATTTTTACGTTAAAATATTTATTACTTCATGATTTAACTGGGTATAATTATGTAGTATTATATTTAAAGCGAAAAGAGTAGCCTATATATATATGTATATCTATATTTATTTACATTTACTTCGCTTGAAGAGGCAGATGGATATTTAAACAGAAAAAGTTCTGCAGTTAAATCTTTTGTGTATAATGCAATTCTTTCAAGAATGTTTTATTCACAATCATTTCGTGCAATGCATACAATATCAAATTACAATTTTTATTGTTACATATAAATTTTAAATTCTATAATTTTTTTAACGTAAAATAAACGTATAATAAACCATTGTTTTTAACATTTTTTAGAAATAATAATTTGCAAATAAAAAAACAACTATTTCTTTTGTTATAAACAAAGAAAATTATCATGATGTTTTATAAAGATACTCTTTTCCAATTTTATTACAATTGTTTTTTTTTTTTTCTTTTTTTTTTGTAACAAGCCCTTGTATTTGTTATTATTATCATTATTTTACTTTTTTGTTAACAATTTTATTTATTCTTTGAAAAAAAAAAACAAGTTTTACTTTGTTTATTATTATAATCTCCTTCTGACTATGTTACTCGCTAGTACAGAAACTATATTGATTGTTTGCATGTGTATATTTATCATCTGTAAGCTATTCATGCATAATATTACTTTAAGAAAACAGGTTAATGTTTCTTTCTTTAATAAAATGGATAGACCATCTATGTAACGTGATTGAATAATTTTTCTTTTGTTTTAATTATTATTTTTTTTTTTTTAATTTAATATATTGAAAGTTTGATAATTTGTAAAATATATAATAAATATTTTTAAAGACAAAACGTAATTTAGAATTTTAGTTTTTGCAGACAAAAATTTTACTTAATAAAAGTTTTGTCTGCAATAATGCTTGGTATAACATAATGAAACTCAATTTCAATTTCAATGAATCTTTATGTTGATTTAGAAACTTGTTTACAAAAAATACAATCGATTTAAATAAGCAGTTTTTTCTATATAATTACAGCATTTATCGATTATTACTGGGATAATCGTTATTTTCATTTGGAAGAAAACCTTAAAATGGAAAATTATTCATCTTTTCGTTTAATAGTAATGCGATTTATGTATATTTTTTAGTTCCTGGTGTCTTACCTAACGTCGACGAAGATTTTTTTAGAAAGATAAAAAATGGATTTTCCTTGTCGTAAATTTTTGTATCCTATGCTTCTATATTGATTCTGTCCTCTTGTGATCGAATGTGCTTGGTACTAGTTTTTATTCGGCAGGTACTTAAATTGAATACAGGTAGGCTTTGATATTAAAAAAGATATTTAGAGAGGTGGTAGAGCTGTGATTTAGTTATCATTTTATTGCCGGAATAAATATACTGAATGGGTCACGAGAAAGTAGCCTGCTATTTCAAGTAGTACATGAAATATCCATTGTATGAATATCGAATAAGACATTAACATCATAAGTTCGCGGCCAGGATATTGGGGCGAGTGAGTCACGTTATAGTACCTTTCTTCTAACCCTCCCTTCCCATAAATGATTAGACCGTTAATTATCTGCTTAGGGCTACTTTTTCGTGATTATTTTATGTAAATAAATCCTTTCTGAAGGTATTGTGGTTAAAATTTGCAGAAAGAGTT
>JAAAKQ030486681.1:4683-19443 GCA_010016005.3 Zanna intricata
AAACGAACGAACTGCACCTAACACTCGACGCCAAACAACCCTTGCGTTGTACAAGGCGCAGATCTTTTTCGTCGGTCTTCGATAAAAATTATAGGTCCTAGGCCGATCTTTTAGTGCCCGCATGCAGTCTTCATTTGGAAGAGCACACCACTTTGGTTTTCCAGTTGCATGAATTCATTCGCGTTGTTGAGAGTCTGGTGAGTAAACTTTGCAAGTTTGTGAATCGCGCTACCTCTCTTCATAATCGCTAAAGGGATCCTTATATCCGATCCAGTCCGCTTTCTGAACTAACCATCTGCATAGCTGACTCTGAGGCAATTCACTATTACCGACTGAGATTACAACTCGTCTATCATGCCTTCCAAATAACTTTTCAGAAACGCACCATGTAACGTGGTAGTAAGGTTGCTGAACATAAGGATAGATTGATGCACGAAGTGTACCTTAATGAAGAATATATACACGTGTACAATACACCCTCCAGTAAGCAGAGATCTAAGTTCTAGCAAAGCTGATCAACTATATCGCCTTGGGGAAAACATAAAGATGAGCCCCACGAACAGACTGGATAGATCATTCTCACTGATATCAGAATCTGGATATTTATTAAGTTGCAGATATTCATTTTGAATGGCGCCAATATTTTCATTGATACTGCAGGGATGTTTGTCACTAGCAGAACATGGGTAGCTGTACCAATTTTGCTCAGGAAAACAGCCACACATTCTCAACCTCTGCCCACAATTTGAAAGTCATATATTTTGCAGATGTATCTGCAAAAGGACACATCATCCTGGGAACTAAGGTGAGTCTCCTGCAGACACAGTACTAAAGGATTTTCTTTCTTTATTAAGATTTCAATATCCTCACGGCGAGAACGGGTACCACAAACATTACAATTAGTAATATTTGTAAACATAAATACTCTTTTCCTGAAATGAACAAAAACCATGTGAAGACTATTTATCAATCTTTCTGTTAGTTTTTCTATTTGCTGTTAATAACTTTTAGGAAGTCCTGTGGTTCTTCTGACACTTCATCTGCCTCCATATTAGTGGAGTGACCTCAAGATGGTGATGGTGATTTAGAAGCCTGGGAGGCCGAAGATACCGTAACAGACGACAATCTTTTCGTAGATTCCTTCACTGAAATCTTGGTAGTTTGCTGCAGCAGAAATTTTATTGGGTGGTGTGGCAAATGAAGTGGTTTTAGATAACCATTCTCTGCCTTTCTTCTTATCTGTACTCAGGAATGCAACAGCAGAAATGAGGACTTGATGAGTTCCTTGCCCGATGTGCACTCATTTTCTTTCTGTATTTTGTTGAAGAGAACTTTTACAAAACTAATACCTGGTCATACTGGATTCCTCATATTGAGGGATTTTTCATTTGCCCAATAAGCCACAGGAAAGAATACTTTTTGCTCATAATAAATCCTTAATGTACATAGCTTGTTCCTCCTTTTAAACAGGATATTCTTGAGATCTCACTGAATGTGAGCCTTCACAGTTGATATATTTTTCAGTTTCTGTGCTCATTTCACATTGTAGGTGTGAAATCCCTTCTGAGAATACTGTGACTGAAGTTGAAATAAAAAATCCTTTTACTGAACAATATTGTTAGTAGATAAGAATATTATTAGCTGTTTAAGAAAATTTTTTCAAGTCAAGATATTTGCTCTACAAGTTGTTAAATCAATGGGAAAGAATAACTTAAATGTTATAAAAAATTTAAAAGTAAAATCTGGCAATCAAAAAAATATAATATTGACTTCTGCACAGTGAAGTAAGTCCCTTTACAATCAGGTATTCGATCATATTAAAGGAAAATAAGAAAAATTAAATATCAATACTCAGAGACTTTCCTGCACAGTAAGGTATTGATTTAAAAAAAATTCTTATTTTAGATCTGAAGACAGTTTTAGACAATAAAATGAAAATTGTGAATAATAAAAATAGACCACTTAAAATCCATTAGTCATATATTGTACAAAAAGATGGATCTAAACTTCCAACATTTTATAATTCATTCTGTCAGATGGCTCTCAGGAATTTGTTTTAAGTCTGGTATTTGAACAAACCAATCAGTTTAAATTATTAAAAATTAAAAACCAAATGTGAATTTTTCAACTTATTGTAAAATAAAGATTGGATCAAAAAACCTCCATGTCAGAAATGTATAATATTTTAAATCATGGAAATTCTAATGCGTAGGGAAGAAATGAAAATATTCTAATATGAAGACATGAATTAACAAATCTTGAATGAAAAATTAGCTTAGGACATAAAAAGAGGAAAATAAGATTACAAATATAAAAATGTTTTCTAATGCCACCACTGACCAAAAAGTGTGTTCCTTTAATAGCAGATCTCATGTTACTTAACGGAAAAATTTAACTATATTTCCTAGAATTTAATGTTAAATGTTATGACCAGGAGAGAAATCTGTCCACCATCCCCTAAAGACAGGTCTGATTATAAACAGACTTTCACAAATAAAGAACATCTACTTTGACTTCAAAATTATTTTACTCAGATAGTTTTTAAAAAATATTCTGATATTTGCAAAAGTAAAAAAAAAAAAAAAGAACAGTTATCAAAATGTTGGTGAAAAGGCAGAATAGCTTTATCCTCTTTCCACTTACGTGAAATAGGGTTCTACACTTCAGGTACAATTAAGGGAGTGTCTATATTCTGAGAAAGAAATGAGTGTGCTTATCAATAATTCATCCAGATATGAAAAAGATTTGTGTTACTAGGCAGTCACAAGTTTCACATTAAACCTTTTTTATAATTCTTAAAACAGAAAATAATTTTTTTTTTTGTAATCTTTCTTATCAACTGATTTTAAGAAAATAAAAAACAAAATTATTTAAACACTGTTTCACTTTTTAATGCATAACCTGCCAAATACTCTGCATTCAACTACAAATGTTAAGTATTACATTATAAAGTAGCTTTTTAATCTGATACTAATAATTACATAAAATAAATACTGCATACACATAATCTCTTTGAGTGCTGCCAAAACTACCAGCCCATTTTAGTTAATTACTGATTTAGATGGTGTATATTACCTACCTTTTGATGATAAAAAAGGACGGAAATATTATATCCAAATGTTGAAATCTGCACTCCTCATAAATGAAATAAATATGAATTGAAACTACAGATAAAAGCATTTATTCATGCATAAGAAAAATTGATCAATATTAAAAGTAATTTTTCAACAGTTTTCTAGGTGTAGTGTTTCTTAGTATATTTATGTAAGATGAATATAACATAAATCTCTAACAAATAAGTTTCTTGTTTTGTAGTATTTTACTTCCTTCAGTTCTAATAACAGAACCAGGATGGTTGGACACACATTCTTCAGCAGTACCAGGAAATCATAACTGAATAAATAAGTGCTATCTGTGGATAACTTGCATGAGAAGAAATTCTGATAAGTACCCAGGATGTATTGTTGAAATTAATCAAGCATATGCTTTTATTGGAATTTTTTTGTAAATTGACACAGAAGGCTAGAAAAAGGGGCAAAAAAATTTTTAGATGCAGTTATAGCATCTCATTTTGATAAAGTTTCAAATTGAAAAAAATATGTAAATAATGAAAACAAACTCTGAATTTTTTGATACCTTGAAATTTCAAAACATAATTAAACATTTTTGTAAATTAAAGAGTAAATACTGTTTTATTGATAAAACTGAATTTTTTAAACAATTTTCTAGTAGATATCCTATCACCTATCATGGAACTTGTCTTTATCCACTTCCTTTGAAACTAATACAGAAAGAGTAGTAAATAAACACATAATTCTACTTGCTTTTAATTCATTTTCAGTTTTTTACAGAAACTTGACAACCTTTTAGAAGAGATTTACTTAATTTGAAATAATTTTTAATAAATGTACTACTTTTTATTTAAACTTTTAATAATTTATTATCAAACAATTTAACTCTACTATTACTGTATACTATGCCAAAGTTTATCTATAAGGGCTTTACAGTTCTGTTGGAGATTGACAGGCAATTTTCCTGCATATATATTATTTATTTCTCAATACACAAGATTACAGAAATAGAAATAACTTATAATTTAAGATAAATCCCTTGGAATTTATCCCAACAGGGTCCACAGGGTTAGCCCAGTGATTAAAAGGAAAAAAAGAGCATTTGCCTTTTGGCGTACCTATGATTTGGCAACCATTATGATGACTGTTATTTTTGCTTAATAGATGTAACTGGTTTCAATTTAAACAATAAAAGCAGTATTGCATATCCAAATGTTTGCTATGAGACTAGTGGTGTTGATTTACCAATTCCAATTGCTACAACTTCTTGGAAAGAGATCTCCGATTTCTCAGAAGGCTCAACAATGAATCCTCAACCTCAATAGATATTAATTACATTCCAGATGAATCAAATACTGAAACTCACCTCATCACACAAGCAGAACTGAGCGACCTAATTCATGACTTGTATTTGTCAAAACAGCATGCAGAACTCCTAGGTTCATGTCTCAAAAAATGGAATTTATTAAACAAGGATAATAAAATTTCAGTATATAGAAACTGAAACTAAATTTTGCTTTAAATACTTGAGAAGAGATGGTTTAATTTGTTTCTGCCACGATGTTAGGGAACTAATATCTGAACTGGGACATTGAATATGTTAATTTATAGTTGGCATTTATTTATAGAATCATAAAAAAGAAGCTTAAAGGCAGTGTTGTTGCATAATTCAAATAAGTTTTCTTCTATACTGGTAGTACATGGTGTAGAAATGAAACAAATATTTAAAAGTATGTCAAAAATTTTAAAAGCTATTAAGTATGATGAGTACTCATGGTGAATCATTGCTGACCTGAAAGGAATAGGACTTCTTCTCAGTCTCCAGAGTGGCTTTACAATAAATAAATTTCTTGTGTTTGTGGGAAAGTCGAGTTACAGATACACACTATGCAGTTAGATTGCCCCCCCCAAAAAAAATCAGTTTATCCCAGGAAAAGAAAAAGTTGTCAATATTCCCCTTGTCAAAGCAGATTGTATTATAACAGCTCCACACATAAAACTAGGCCTGATGAAGAATTTTGTAAAAGCATTAGATAAGGATGGAGACGGCTTTAAATATTTAGCTAAGACTTTTTCACAATTAACTGAAGTCAGATTAAAAGAGGGAATATTTATCAGGCCACAAATAAGAAAATTAATTTGTGAAAATATATTTGAAAGCAAACTGAATCCTAAAGAACTAGCAGCATGGAAATCATTCAAAGATGTCATAACTGTTTTCTAAAAAAAAAAAAAAATTGAAAACCATGATCAGCTTATAAATTAATTGTTAGTGAACTATAAAAATTAAGACTGCAGAATGTCAATGAAAATTTTGCTTTTACATTCTCATTTGGACTTTTTTCCCTTTAAACTTGATTGATATCAGCAATGAACAAGGAGAAAGGTTCTACAAAGACATATTGCAGATGAAATGTTATCAAGGCAGATGGGAAGAATCTATGATGAGCAACTAGTGCTGGATGATAAAAAGAGAAGATTTCACTAAAACAAAAGGAAAATAAGAAAAAATAAATTATGATAACATAAATGTCTGCAAAATAAAGATAAAAATTTTAATTGTAATTATTACTATTTTTGTAATCTATTTTTTAAGAAGTTTCTTGACATTTTAAAGAGTCATAACAAAAAATCTGAGGATGATGAAGAAACACTGATTTCATTTTAAGATTCTGCATAAAAAATACATTTATTACTTCATCTCACTTCCAAATTTTTTTTTTTTTTTTTTTTGTTGACCTATATAATTTAAGGTTTTAGAATACAATTTTTAAAATAAGAATAAAATGTTTTAAAATAAAACATAACTTGAATTAGTGAATATCAATCCTAATTTTTTAATTTTGGACCCAATAATTATCTGTAAACAATTATATTTATTATATCCTGTCACTATCACTTGGGTTTATGCTTGTAGAGTTGCAAGCATTTTGCAGTAGCAAAAAATAAGTAAAATATTTTTATTTGATATTATACTTCATATTTTTGTGATTAACCTGATATAATTAAGTGATAATTAAACACAGAAACAATTTCTTTTATCATTTATTTGTTTAAAAAAAACCTTGTAAATACAAAAAAAAAATCCATGCTAGCCAATGAGTAAAACATTAGCCAGAAATAGGGTTAAAAAATTATAACAATTATCAGTATAATGAATTACTGTATTTATTTTTATAAATAGGAAACATGTACAGATATTTATCAACTGCAATACAGGTTGATGAACAATTTCAATATTTTATTTTAACTGCAAATTAAATGTAGTCTTTTAAACTAATTTAATATAGACATATTAAAAATTATGAAGACAAAAATACTTGACTTTCATACATTATTTTTGTTATCCTTCCATAGGAACATTAGTGTTAGAAAATATCAGCATATTAATTGAACAATATCATTACAATTATATTAAATTATTAGTTCTTCCAATACCTTCGCATTCAATAATGTTTGATTTAGGTCCTTCTTCTTTTATTGTGAATTTTGCCTGAAAAATATATAAAATATTAATAAATTATTATTAAAATAAATATAAATTACAATACTTCTACAGATAAACCATGAAGAAACATGGCTGACCTTAGTTTTTCTTTGTAGTAATAGTTTACTCTCAATGCCTGTTATTTTAACCAATTACAGTGCCAAAACATCACAATTAAACATTTTGTTCATAAACAAAAAATCTATGGTATTTTTTAAAGAGTTTTCCTCAAAAAAAGAGCCAGTGTTGAATTGCATAACTGTAGACTGAATTGAAAAAGAAAATATGGATGAAAAAATAACTCCCATTAACTCCTTTCCTGAAGCAAGTTATAGCTTAAAAAATAAAAATGTAGTCATTTTTCAGGTAAGGATGAAAAATGAATATTAAAAAAAAAATGTTTTTCGTAATTTGTAATCTTGATAAAAAAATGTTAATTTTTATAAGAAAAACATTTTGCTAAATGCCTCAGTAAAGATTCAAAACTTTTATTTCAGCCAAAATATTCCTAACCCTTTTCCAATTTTTGCAAAAATTTAATGTATTGTTTTCCCCAAAGGTAGTACCAACCTACCAAGTTTAAAGAAAATCAGTCTGAGCGGTTCAGAGTTAAAAGATCAAATACAGGCCAACACTCACATGCACAATCATCCATCTGACAAAAATAAAGTTTTTGGTCTTTGGAGGATGAAATAAAATCTTTTTTAACAAATTATTTATAACTTGTTTAAATCTACTTTTTTAAAAGTCTCTTTAAGGCAAAAATTTAGAGACTAATTGTTCTTAGATTTTTTTACCATATACCTTATTGTTATAGCTACACCTCAGAAAGTAAAGAATATGTAGCAATTCAGTCACTGCATAAAATTATTCCATATTAGTATTTTTATAAATTATATAGTTATCTGTCCTGAGACAGGTAGCCGCTTGCACCATGTGACATTCCATTCTCCTCTATGCCCAGATAATCTTATAATCCTGATAGCTCCCATTTCCTTTTAGATTAGCTATAACTCAGGCTTTTTTTTTTTTTTAATCGTCTCACATTCTACTATCATTATAGTTCAATTTTAACTAATCATTCTTCTCTTAAGATATGTTCTAACCAGTTAACGTTTCTATTCTGAATTAGTTTCCACTTTCATTAACTCTCATCATTATAACTTCATTTTTCATTCAATCTGCTCCAAACCAACACTTCAAATCCATCCAGTCTTTCTTTCTCTTTCTCTTAGTGTGAGTGTCTCATATCTGTAAACTGTAACTCTTCCAAAGACGACATCCCCTTTAACTCTTACTATACAACCATCTCTTTGTTAAATACTTCCTTAGTCATTACTATTCTTGTTACTTTCCTGCCTATGTAGCAGTTACAGCTGCTAAGTATGGTGGTCAGTTAAAATTGGGCAGATCTAGTTTTCACCAAATCTTGACAAATTGAATCCTAAGGAACCCAGATTACTGAAAAATGGGATCAAAATTTCCATGACAAAGTGGTATGTGTATGTATATTGGCATGTAAATCGCCTTATATCACCAGAACTACTTGACTGAATTTCACCAAACTTGGCTATAATATTTCTATAGTTGAGGTATTGATGGTTAAAAAATTTTCAATTCAAAACAGTGGGTGGGGGATTCAGGGAGAAAAAACAAAATCGTCTTCAGATTTTGTATAATTAAGGTTATATTTTCTTTTTATAATTTTGTGAATATTAATAAAGTAAACAACTTTTTAAAAAAAAACATTTTTCTAAATTTCATCCCTACCCCTAAAAATGATTTTAATTTTGAAGAGTAGTAGAAGGCAGTAAAAGGAGTGATTTTTGCTGTATTTAAAAAAAAATATTTTTATAAACAATTATAAAAAAATCTTTTTGTAAATCTTTTTTTGCTAAATTGCACCCCACTTCAAAAATAGTAATAATTTTGAAAAGTTTTAAAAGGCAGTACAGTGGGTCTATTTTGTTGCTGTTTTTCTATCAGCATCTCGTTGGATCCACAAATTTGTTCCCCATCAAAGTGCAGTCTACTACTTGGCTTCCACCTCAGAATATCCATGTCATGCTGTCACACATCCATTTTCTTTATATACTTATAAAATTGAATTCTTGTTCTCTTAATTCTCTCTAATAAAATAAACTCTACTATAATTTTAAAATGATTTATTATTAAATTATTAAAATGTTTCTAACAATACCTCATCTCATCTTTACTTCTATGTAACGATCACTAACATAAAGCAGGATAGTTTTGCTAATCTCTAAAAGTACAATATCACAGGAATTATCACTGAATTCTTCTATAATAATTTATTCATAATTTGTATCCTATATTTTGTTCAACATAAAATTATAACTCCAATAAAGGGGGAACAAATCATGTATACAAAATTTAATTAGTTTTTAAAAATGTAATTTTATCATATTTGTTATGTTTTACAAGCACATTTTTCTTAAAAGCCAGCTTAAAATTTATGGGTGTATATGATGCATAGGGATTTCTGAAAAAGAACCTGTATCTATATTGTACTAATTATCTATCTATATCTATCTATATTGTACTATGTGGTTCAGTACAGTATTACAACTTGTTTAGTATAACCATCATGTTACTTCACAACTTGTGAAGTATAGCCATGATTCTTCTGATTTAAAATACTCACAAAACTGAGTCATATCTGTAATTCCCTGTTCGTTCTGCCAGCATATGAAAAACAATAGATTATGTTCATTGATAATCCATCCTTTGTTTACTGTATTTATAATCTCAGTAAAGGATTCATTTCATTTTAATCAAGCAAAGATTGACTGTTTATTCAGCAGATACTTTTAGCAAGTTCTGAAAAATATTTGTGTTCATTACTGCCAATAAAAAATTAAAATTGGTTGCAAAGTTGAGAAAATTAATATCATGCAGCACGAATAAATATGACATTCTGCAACTGTACATAAGGGACTGGAGAAAGAAAAACAAAAAGCTTGTGAGCAGTAACAAAAATAGAACAGCATTTTACACAAGAATACATACATTTTCACAAGTAAAAAAGCAGATATCCTCTTACATTCCAGGCAGATTCCAGCAAGGGTTTGTTGCAACAATAGAGACACCACTATTCAAAAGAACTTCAAAATACCAAAAAATTTCTAAAGCAAATCAAGGATGGGTATGTCATTTCATGAATAAACATAGACTATCCCTAAGTAAACATATTTACATGTCTACAAAGAAAAATTATTGGTCTTCAGAGACAAATAATTTCTTAATTGGGCAAGCTAGCTGATCACGCCCCAGTTTACTTCAACATGCCAGCAGATTTGATTGGGATCGAGAGTGATTTTAGACCAACTGATCTAGATGTGAAGAGTTTTAACAGAATGCTGAATTTTTAAGGTCTTGTCGATTAGAGTATAGCCATGAATATTTTGATTTAAAATACTCACAAAACTAAGTCATATCTATATTAATACTGTAATTTCCTGTTAATTCTGTCACCCTATGAGAAACCGTTGATAATGTTCATTGATAACCATACTTTGTTTCCTGTATTTATAACCTGAGTAAAGAATTCATTTCATTTTAATGAAGCAAAGATTGACTGTTTATTGTCTTGTGGGTTGGCAAAGATAATAATTTCCTTTAGAAAAGAAGAGTCAAATAGTGATGAAGAATAAAAAAAGACAAGTTCTTCTTCAAAACAGTAATTTTTTAATTACTCTGAATAATGTTGTTAAAGAAAGCTTATAATTTTTTGTTTCACATTTCCATAAAAATGTTATATTGCTCCATATTTAACTAATACATCTGTTTAAATGCATTGTGAATTTAAACAGACATACAAGTGTTATCAGTCAGTTTATTATAAATAGTATGTTTTTATTATAAATAGTATTTAAAATCAATTTCAATTTTTATTGAAAGCAAAATAAACTGAAATTAGAAAAACATTTTCTATGTTAATATTTTTCCAAAAAAAAAAATAGTATTTTTAGGTGTAGGTTTTTTATAAGGGCATATAATGTACAAACAAATACAGTATTAGAAGTACCTTGGTCAACAGTTGTGCAACATGAATAGCAGTCTCAGTATGTAACGTAATAGGGCCGCATTTCACACTTGATTTTCCTTCAGCTAATGCCATTAAAATAATAATCTATAACATAATAAAACAAATATCATATATGTTCATACTGACATTAATAATATGGGTGCATGTACATATTTACATCATACTTTGTAACAAGCCAGAAAAAATCATATTTTATTAACTTTTCCCTTCTGCATTTTAATATAGTTAGAATGATTACAACTTCCCTGAATAACATTTCATTGCTATCATAAAATCTATCAGTTACCTGGTGTCAAGATCAATACTGAATGTCCGAGCAATTATAATGCTTTAGCATGCATTTTTTGCCCTTCAGAAAAAAAAAAACTGAATGATCTGCCTATTTCTCGATGAAATCATCAAATTTTTTTAATTACATATTTCTCATTAACAGAACAAGGGAAAAAATTCTGCGAGGGTTTTTTTACACCAAACGATTTGTAAATAATTATCTCCTAATAATCCATGGGCTTTTATCACAAAAAATATTGTACACAATAGATACATACAATAATGTTACAAAACATAATGTACACAAAAAATACTTATAAAATATTTGTAAATTCTAATAATCATAACTGTAATCAAATAGCTATATAAATAAAAATGAAAAAATCCAATGAAAAAAAAAACGAACAAAATTAGAAAACACAGATTAGCATATGATTTCTAATTTAATCCAAATTAAAAATGCTAGGTTTTGAAGCACCGACAGGATGACAGAATATGCCAATCCAGTACTTAATTAAAAATCATAAATCATAAATGGAATTTTATATTATCAGAAAATTATCTTTATTATAATTGTGAGATAATGAACATTTATCTCTATAATGAATAAACAAAAGTGGATATTGAACCAAAATATTTATCAAGATTTAAAAAAAAAAATCAATGTAACTATGTAAAGTATCACATTACAATTAGGGGAGAAGTAATGTGGTTTTCCCCATATTAACATCTTCCCCTTAAAATATTTTTTACATCTACAGATGTAACAATAAGGGTTGAGTTATTTCTTTTTCTGCTGATGGTGAAATGTTTGTAAAAGGTGAACTTCATTCTTACAAGGGTAAGTCGTACTGTGGCATTTAAAAACAGTACTTTTTCTCCTCAAGCACATGTTTAATAAGCTACTGTTAACTGAAAAATAAATAAAAATATAACGAACAAACAACAAACTGGTGGTTGTTACTGGAAGGAAAATTATGTTATTCAGTGAGGAACAGTTAGGGCATTGCAACGCAGCATCATAAAATAATGTTTGAAGTTCAATTTACATTACAAGTTGATACGGGATACAAAGTCTTGTCCTTGATGACAACATGAGCTGAATCTTAATAATTATTTTTATCAAGCTGGGTACACCTTAGTTGTAACTAAATAAGAAGTTAAAAGTAGAATAAGAGTTTGGGGATAAATCTTTCAGATGATAAAAAAAACATTTTACTTACAATCAATAAAACATGAATTAAAATTAACATAATATATTTTCAATCCAAACTAAAACTTACTGGAACTCTCCTATGTACAATTTATGTACTTTTCATAAAAAGTTATTCACTGTTCTGTAGCATCTATCTCATGGAGAGTATTTATTCTAATAAAATTTCTTTATTAGGCAACTGCAGGATGACAATCAATTACAATTCTCTTGCCTCTCATCTTTTTCTTTTATATGAGAAATACAAATAAAGCATATGAAGATTGCCAAGTCTTGTCAGGATTTGAACCTAGAACCTTCCAGATGAAAGGTAGATAGATGTTACCATGTTGCCATGGAGGTTAGCTGATTATTTTATATTACAAAATCTCAACTAATTTGATTGAAAATTTAAACTTCTAAGAATTATTATTTGTTTTTCAAGATAAATATAATCTCTTAAATTGTAAACAATTTTGCAAATAATTTAGAGGTAAGTTTATTATAAGGGTTGTCCATAAAATAAGGTCCCCAATTTTTTTTTTCACAAAGAAAAACACGTATATTTGCAATGAATCATACATTGTTGAAAGCCTGAATTTTGTACTATTTTTCTACATAACCCCTGTTGTGATCAATGCATTTTTGCATGCGAGGTAGCATTTTTCATATACCTGTCATACAACTCTTCCGCAGGTAATGTACGATCTCTTCTTTCAATCCCTCATCAATCCTGAAATTCGTTCCACCCAGGTGTAACTTCAACGCAGGAAAGAAATGATAATCACTTGGTGCTAGGTCTGGGCTTTAGGGGGTTTGTGTGATGTTATCCCATCCAAATTGGTTGATGAGGTTGATTGTTGCATGAGCTGTGTGGAAAAAATGCACTCCCTTCGTCAGCATGCCCCTTATTTTGTTTTGAATTGCATGCCAAAGATTCTTTAAAGTCTGACAACAGTGATCAGTGTTTAGTGTTGTTCTAGTAGGGATGAACTCGCACTTATCCTCTCCAGTTTTGCAATTTGGTTAAAATTAAAAGTTGTTTTAAAAATTAAATTAAAAGCTAATAAAGCTGGTTTAAATTATTTGGTTTAAACTAAAACCTTTTAGTAAAGGGTTTAATTTATAAGCAGTATTATAATAATATTACGTCCAAAACAGATGGCCATCCAGCATGCTGTTCATCATGAATGACAGTATGTCAGATTTTAAACTCTCTGTACCATTTTTGCACATCCATACATACAAAAATGGTTGTGTTTTTGATGTCCATACATTTCATATAACTGATGATGAATTTCTATAGGCATAGTGTCTTTAACACAAAAAAGGAATCACAGGATGTAACTTACACCTAGCGGTAGCTCAATCATGAATGACTACCAAAGCAAGACTAGGCATCACAGACAGCTTGGTGTGGTGAAGATTTGAAGGCAGGGAACCAAGCTACATGCCAGTGTTGCAAGATCTTGCGTTTAAGTGTTCCTTGCGACTCCAGTGCCTTGGAGACCTTATTTTACAAATAACTCTCATATTACAGCCAGTTTCTGTGGCATGAGTGGTAGCATCTGTGCCTTTTATCCAGAGGTTCTGGATGTAAATCTCGGTCAGGCATGGCATTTTCACATACACTACAAATCATTCATCTCATCCTCTGATGAAATACCTAACAGTGGTTCCAGAGGTTTAAATAAAACCCTTGTATTACAGAGATCAAATTATCATTAGAGATCTTTCTAAACATGTACTTTGTAAATTCAGAAATCATAAATTTGTAGAACCAACATTGAATAAAGTTGGAGCATTTTATTTAAATATTTAAATCTGAATGAAAAAAATTAATTGTTAACCATATGATATTTCATATAATGATCCAAAATATATATATTAACAACCAACTAAAGGCAATAACATCAACTGACACAAGTATGAGGAACTGCAATCACTGAAGAAGGTCACACATATTATTGAACAGATTGTGATGTGAATCTTTAAACACAATTTTTAATAAATTTGGTTCAAAACTTTGTCACTAAAAATTATTACTTTTATATAATTTTCAATTCTGATCATCACTGGCAACACCAGAGATGTGATAATGCTCATAGTATGATTAGAGACAACATAAAATTATTCAAATTATCCCATTATACACAATTCATAGGTACACAGTTTATGCTTAAGGTTATGTTTAGTACATATTTGTACTTTTAAAAATTAAGTATAAGTAAAGTTTAAAGAACTAAATCACAGAAACCAAACTTTATTTTAGAATCAACATTAAAATAATATGAAAATATTGAGTAAATTTACCTTATTCATAAACAAATTCAGAATCCTCTTTGACCATAAAATATAAAATCTGATGTGAACACTATATGACTTTCACCTATACACCTATTAAATTAAATACACAGATTTTAAAAAAATTGAAAGACATAAAATTTTATTTCATTGATAACTCCTGATATTCTCTCTCTCTTTTTATTGTAATTTTTTTTTTACAATTAGAGGATAATAATTATTAATAAGTCAGTATATTTAAAATAAAAAAAAGTTAAAAAAAAGAAGATGAAGTCTGATTTGAACTGTTGTGCCTTCCTCTTTTAAGATCCAAATATTTCAATAATTAAAATTTTATTTGACCATAACTCTGTAATCAATGAAGATA